>CM031622.1:8205978-8208478 GCA_018398815.1 Conus ventricosus
GTTCGATATGTTGTCAACAACCATAGCCTAAAATTTATGAGTTCGATATGTTGTCAAGAACCCAAGCCTATGATTATGAGTTCGACATCTTGTCAACAACCCATAGCCTCTTATTATGAGTTCGATATGTTGTCAACAACCCACAGCCTATGATTATGAGTTCGATATGTTGTCAACAACCCATAGCCTATAATTATGAGTTCGATATATTGTCACGACAGCTGACTAAAGTTTCATTCATTGTCAAGACAGCTGAAAGCTCAAACTGCTGTGAAGTTTGGGAATACTCAATCACAGAAATGCATGTACAAAATAAGTGAAGACTGGTTTTCTCCGCACCTTGGTATATACACTAGTGTATGCTGATTGTTTCACATACTTAGATCGCCTTTGAAACTATGCTGTCGACCAGGTATTTCCTGGTCGCGTTCTTTGCTGTGCGAAGGTCAGACCATATCTTCCTTGAATTTCTCACTCAACTGCGCCACCGTAAATGCTGCCATAGTGCCAGAAAGATATTTCAGTATGCGAGGTCTCGATTTTGAAATAGACCAGTGGAGCACTCAGGTGAGTTGTCTGAGACAGTACATATCGACAACAGTAATGGCCCGGCCTTATGAAGCTTATATTCCTTCACCTACTGTTGGGGTCAGCCTTTAACTTGAGTTGGTTGCTGACACTTTGAGACGGAAAAGTGACGGATGGTGAGAGTGATCAGTTATGCCCTGATCTCAAATGGCGAATCAGTCTTATTCTCACCTGGCCTTTTTTTTCTGGTAAATGTAATGTAATGTAATGTAATGTAAAAGGATATTTATAGAGCGCTTTACCTCGCAAGAGCCCAAAGCGCATATTACAGAAAAACATGATAAAAATTATAATTCTAATTCAAAGCGTGCGCATACACACACACACACACACACACACACACACACACACACACACACACACACACACACACACACACACACACACATATATACACACACACACACACAGCCGGGGGGGGGGGGGGGGGGGACTCTCACACGCAGACAGACACAGGAGCGCGTTCAACACCAGCAAACACGCGCACAGTGGTAACTGGATATCGTTAATCAGTCCGAGGGAAAAGATGTGTCTTTAGGGAGGTTTTAAAGGTCTCTAAAGAGTCCGTGTTATGCAAAGAAGAAGGGAGACTATTCCACAGAGCAGGTGCCTGGTAAGAGAAAGATCGTTGGCCTGAAGTTTTCAGACGAGCGGAGGGAAGCCGAAGCAGACGAGAATCGGTGGATGTGCGTAAGTTGCGAGACGGAACATAGAGATGGAGGAGGTCAGAGAGGTAGGAGGGAGCCAGATTATTCAGTGATTTGAAAACCAGGAGGAGAACTTTAAAGTCAATGCGAGACTGAATTGGGAGCCAGTGTAAGGAAGACAGAATTGGTGATATGTGATCAGATCTAGAGGAGCGGGAGATCAGACGGGCGGCATTGTTCTGAACTTTTTGAAGTTCAGAGATGAGCGTTAAGGGACAACCGGCAAGGAGGGAGTTACAATAGTCGAGCCGAGACAGGACAAAAGCACTTCAGTCTTCAGAGCATTTTGAGTAAGGAAGCGGCAAACTGAGCTGATTCTACGAAGTTCAAGGTAGCAGGACTTGCACACATTAGAGATATGTTGTTTGAAAGAGAGAGTTTGGTCGAGTGTAACGCCCAGGTTACGAACAGACACTGATAGATTTATTTCGTTTCCATCAACATTTATAGAACTAGGGAGAGAATGAGTTCTAATAATGTGTTTCGAAGCAATGAGGATTATTTCAGTTTTGTCTGCGTTAAGTTGTAGCTTGTTATTGTGCATCCATGATTTAACATCGGTAATGCATGCTTGAGAAGAGGAGATTATTTCCTGAAGCTGACTGATATGGGCAGAGATATACAGCTGGTTGTCATCTGAAAAGCTATGGTGAAGGAGAGAGTGTTGGATGATAATGGCCGAGAGAGGCTGGGTGTACAGCACAAACAAAACCGGTCCCAGGACAGATCCCTGAGGAACACCAAACTGAAGTGCTTTTGCTGGAGACTTAACACCTTTCACTGAAACAGTTTGCGTGCGATCAGAGAGATATGAAGAGAACCAGGAAAGGACAGAACCAGAAAGACCAAAAGAAGTGTTGAGTCTTGAGAGAAGAATGGAGCGATCTATTGTATCAAAAGCAGCAGACAAATCTAAGAGAGAGAGAGAAGAGAAACTTTGTTTCCATCAACAGCTGTGTGGAGATCGTTTGCTATCTTGAGGAGCGCTGTCTCGGTGCTATGGCCAGCCCGGTAGGCTGACTGGTTAGAGTACAAGAGATTGTTTACAGAGAGATGTTCAGACAGTTGGGCGTCACTCGCCATTTTGTGGTTACGCCAGACGAATTTACAGGAAAGCAGCAAGTAGATCGAGTGGGCACGTGATTCGGACATGGAACTAATTCCCAACTTTGCCAGGTATTCATTTATTGCATATTGGGGCGTTC
>CM031622.1:8210978-8237462 GCA_018398815.1 Conus ventricosus
CATTTCTACTTTAGAGTTCAGGGATGCTAGGTGGGGTTTACATAATATCAGCCACTTTTCTGTAGTACATAAGTTGCATTTTTTAGAAATGTTGTTGCATGGTGTTGCTCTTTTTATAATTTTCCATGAGATGTTGTAATCTATTTTCGTATTTTAAGCTTCCAAATATTTACTTAGTTCTGTTTGGTTTTTATATTTTTCATTTTTGAAAGACTGTTTATGGTTTGCATATCTGGTTTTAAAATGGTTTGCAGTGATCCCTATGTATGTTTCTTTATCACTGTCTGTTGTTACCGTAGCTTGGTACACAATATTTTGTAGAGACATTTATTATTCAGAGGGCACTGGTCTTTTTTTGTGCAATTACAAGATATCCTTTCATCACCCTCTTTGGTTGTGTTGTTTTGGTTTTATTGGAAGAATCAATTATATTTTTAAGGTTGGGCATACACGAGTACGATAGCTTGACGGTATTTTTGTTTGAATATTTTAGATAGTACATGTTCTTTTGGGAATGATGTTTTAAGGATTCTGGGGAATTCTTTTCCTACGTTAGTTTTTGTTCTTCCATCATATGGAGGGTTATACCATATACTTTTTCTTTTCCTGTTTTTCCTGTTGCTGTTCATGTTGTTATCTGGGTTATATTGTAATTTGTAGTTGTAGCCATTTTTTTCAGCGCTTCTTGGTATTCAGCTGCTGCACTGTTAAATTCTTTCTCATTGCATGACAGTTTAGATAATCTTTTGTTTATACCATTAGGTATGGTTTTTAAGATGGAGGGTGGGTGGTTACTATTGATGTCTACATAGACGGGTGTGTCATTAGGTTTTTTATATGGTTTGTATGTATGATCCTTAAGGTCTAATGTTATGTCTAAATAATTTACTGTTTTTTTGTTGGCTTCTACTGTGAGTTTTAGGTTATGGCTTTGAAAAATTTTACAAAGTTCTTTTTTCTTGTTTTCAATGATTTTTGGTTTATTGTTTAACGTGGCAAGACCGTCATCTCTGTATAAGCCAACCTGTTTGCCAAGTATTTTCTGTATATGAGACAACATGAAAAGTCCAACTAATTCACACGTTTCAGCTCCATCATAAGATCCCATCGTGACATCGAATGTGGAATTTCTGCTGGTTTTTTTAATCCAAGTTTCACTGTTGCTATGGAGAAGGGTTTTCTTAGTGTGGAGAATGATTTCCATCTCAGAATCTGTTATATTTGTATATTTGTTGGCGAATCTTAGAGCTTTAGTAAGTAATTCCTCATCAATGGAAGGGTAGAAGTCCACTATGTCAAAAGTAATGAACACTGTATTTGTCTGTTTGTTCAATTCTTTAAACCATTGGATAACTTCATAACTATTTTTCCAGAGATTGTATTCAGTGTTTGTTTTTATGTCCTCTATTGCTTTTTCCAGTATCTTTTTACTAATTTTGCCTAATTCAGATTTTGATGGGTTTATCAATCTACAAGTAGGGTTGTTGAGAAAGTTAGGTTTGTGGTCTTTAAGGGTTATAAAGGCTTCTTTCATTGCTGTTGCTTCTATCCTATCACCTAAATCCATCTGGTGCACAAGTTCTTTTTCTTTTTTGCAGATGTTGTCATATGTGGTCTTATCAGCTTTTTTATAATTTTTCTGAATTATTTTGTTGAGGAGTTGAGAGTACTCATTAGTTTCCATTTCATAGAAATTGTTTGTCTTGTCCGCCTTTATGAATACTTTTTTGTCATTCTGGATTTGTTTTATGTTATTATTCAATGTTGTTTGGAAGTTGTTATGTGGTTTTCTGAAATCAATATTAGCTATTAATTTTTTCATGCTTTCTTCAAAAGGTTTCATTTCCTCTATTATAGGTGGCGATTTCCATGACTTAAACCCATAAGTTTTTTTATCTTCCTTTTTGGCATCTGGGTTCAAAAAGAAAACGCTTTCCACCTCATGTTGCGCACAAAAGTTTCAGTCTGCTCTATGAGTTTCTTCATGTACAGTTGTGGATTTGAAAAAGGTATATTTTTGGTTGACTGCCCAAAGTTAATTCTCTCCATATTAAATTTAGGTCCTGCTAGGCCACAGTGCTCAACGTGAGGAGCAATCAATAAAATCATATTTTTCATTTTTGAAAGACTGTTTATGGTTTACGTCCTGAGTGGCTTTTTAACTCTGATTTTATATATATATATATATATATATATATATATATATATATAATATATATATATATATATATATAACAAACTAATAAATTCCAAGGATAAGTACCGCACCGTTCCAGCAACTTACAGAGCAGCTTGGTGTTGCAATGACTGCAAGAAATATTGAATTATAAACAAAGCTTGCTCTTATGTCTTAGATTGAAGAAATAGGGGAGATACGCATTCATATCTGCAGTGGTAGATGATTCTGCCTAACTAACAGTATGTGCTTGAGTGGGTGAATGGGGAAAAATAAAATAAATGCTTCTCAAAATGAGCCTTCAGCAAGCTTATATCCTCCAATAGGGAGGGAAACTCACTAACATAATTATAACTCTGGTCATATACCGATATTTCGAAACTTGGTGGTTTCTCCTCAGTGACCGCGGAAAGTGGTAATTTGACTTCTCTGCCTTTTCAGTTTTAAGAAGAATGCAATCCCAGAAAAGGTTGGTGTGCAATACCGTAGTATGTTTGTTGAGTTTTCAAAAAACCAACCAAAGGTGCCATCTAAGAAGCAAAAGAAAATCATAAAAGAGCAAAACAAGCTACATTTTCTTGTGAAAGTAGAAAATATAAAAAGATATCCTCTAAGACACAAGTGCTGAGGGCCAGTTCTTGGAATGAATCCGCAAGGGACTAAAATACAACAAACTAATAAATTCCAAGGATAAGTACCACACCGTTCCAGCTTCTTAGATGGCACCTTTGGTTGGTTTTTTGAAAACTCAACAAACATACTACGGTATTGCACACCAACCTTTTCTGGGATTGCATTCTTCTTAAAACTGAAAAGGCAGAGAAGTCAAATTACCACTTTCCGCGGTCACTGAGGAGAAACCACCAAGTTTCGAAATATCGGTATATGACCAGGAGTTATAATTATGTTAGTGAGTTTCCCTCCCTATTGGATGATATAAGCTTGCTGAAGGCTCATTTTGAGAAGCATTTATTTTATTTTTCCCCATTCACACCACTCAAGCACATACTGTTAGTTAGGCAGAATCATCTACCACTGCAGATATGAATGCGTATCCCCCTATTTCTTCAATCTAAGACATAAGAGCAAGCTTTGTTTATAATTCAATATTTCTTGCATTCTTTGCAACACCAAGCTGCTCTGTAAGTTGCTGGAACGGTGCGGTACTTATCCTTGGAATTTATTAGTTTGTTGTATTTTAGTCCCTTGCGGATTCATTCCAAGAACTGGCCCTCAGCACTTTTGTCTTAGAGGATATCTTTTTTTTATTTTCTACTTTTCACAAGAAAATGTAGCTTGTTTTGCTCTTTTATGATTTTCTTTTGCTTCTTAGATGGCACCTTTGGTTGGTTTTTTTAAAACTCAACAAACATACTACGGTATTGCACACCAACCTTTTCTGGGATTGCATTCTTCTTAAAACTGAAAAGGCAGAGAAGTCAAATTACCACTTTCCCCGGTCACTGAGGAGAAACCACCAAGTTTCGAAATATCGGTATATGACCAGGAGTTAAATTATGTTAGTGAGTTTCCCTCCCTATTGGAGGATATAAGCTTGCTGAAGGCTCATTTTGAGAAGCATTTATTTTATTTTTCCCATTCACCACTCAAGCACATACTGTTAGTTAGGCAGAATCATCTACCACTGCAGATATGAATGCGTATCTCCCCCTATTTCTTCAATCTAAGACATAAGAGCAAGCTTTGTTTATAATTCAATATATATATATAATATATATATATAATTATTATATATATATATATATAAACAGTATAAAAACGTCCTTAAAAATCTGAAAAAAGTTCAACCCTTGGGGGAGCAACATTTGTTAAAAATATTATTAAAATGAAGTGCTAAAATTCATCTGCAAGCTTGTTTCAAGATCTGTCTCTCTCCTCAGGATGACTTTTTTGTGGCACGCCAACGGTCTTTTATGGCGTGCGGGACCTGATCTTGTCTCTGTGTGTGCGGGTTTCGTTTGCTGCACGTGGGGCCTGTGTGTGTGTGTGTGTGTGTGTGTGTGTGTGTGTGTGTGTGTGTGTGTGTGTGTATGTGTGTGTGTGTGGTTGGTTTTTTTTTTTTTGTTTGTTTTTTTTTTTGGGGCCTGTTGGGGGGGAATGTGCTAGCAAAGTTTTCCCACTTGTGCCTGCAATTATTCATTTAATTTCTACTTTTGTTTTCAGAGTTGTAAGAAATGGTTTGCAAAATATTAACCATTTTTTTTGGGGAACATGGGGTTGCTTTTTTTTGGAAAAAATTGTTGTAGGGGGTTTGTCTTTTTGTAAATTTTCCTTTGAAAAGGGCTTTTGTCTATTTTATTATCTTTGATTTTCCCAAATGTATTTACCAGTTCTTTTTGTTTTTTGTATGTTTCATTTTTGAATGACTTTTTTATGGTTTGCGTTCGGGTTTTTTAAAAAAGGTTTTTTCAAAAAATCCCTATTATATTTTTTTTTCATTTTTTGATGTTACCGTGCTTGGTATACAATTTTTTTTGTTTGTGAAGCATTTTTTTGTTGGGGGCATGTTATTTTTTGGTGCATTTTGCAAAAATTTTTTCAGCCCCCCTTCTTTTTTTTTGTTGCTTTTCTTTTTGGGTTAGATGAGTCTTTTAAAGGGTTTTTGGGGTTGGGGGCATACAGGGAGTATGATATTTTTAATGGTGTTTTTTGAATTTTTTGGAAAGTTTGTGTTTTGGGGGAAAAAGGATTTTGCCAAGTTTTTAAAGAATTTTTTTCCCCTACATTTTTTTTTCCCTGTCCATCATTGTGGGTTTGGGAAACCAAAATGATTTTCCTTTTTCTGCTTTTTTATTTCTGTTCGTGTTTTTTGTATGGGCTTATTGTATTTTGGGAAATTGTAACCATTTTTTTGGGAAATGCTTTTTGGGTTATTCTTTTTTTCTGCATTATTAAATTCCCTTTTTTCCATTGCATGTTTAGGTTGGTTACAATTAAAAACTCCCAAATATACCCCAGACAATACACAAAACAGAAATATATTGTTTATTTGTTTAAAGTTAAAGAATAAAAACGAAGTCATGTGTTTTTGGGGCATAATTTTTTTTTTTTTAAACTTTAAACAAATGTTGCTCCCCAAAGGGGGTTTGAGCTTTTTAAAAAAAAAACCGTTTTAAAGGCGAAAAAAGCTCCCACTTATAATAAAATTATATATATTATAAAAATTATATATTTTTAAATATATATATATATTTTTTTAAAAAAAATATTTTTAAAAAAAAAGTGCAAAAATTCATTTTAAAAGGGCTTTTTTTCAAGATATGTCTCTTCCTCAGGATGACTTTTTGTGGCACCCCAAACCCCTTTTTTTTTGGCGTGGGGGGACCACCTTTCTCCTCTTATGATTTTCTTTTTCAAAAATACGGGTTTTCCCTTTCCAAAAACGAGTGGGTCCCAGCGCGCATTTTAAAAAGAAAAAAAAAAATAAGATAAAAATAGTGCATTTCAAAATTTTGGGGCCCCCTGGAGAAAATTTTTGGCAAAAAGGGGGGTCGCATCGATATTAAAGGAAGTTAAAAGAAGGGCCAAATTCAGGCCCGGGTAACAGAAAAAAATTCTGGGGGAATAAAATAGAAAATCGTAAATATGAGATTCAAAACTGTCGTATAATTTTTTTTTTTTTTTAAAAATGGATTGAAATTTGTGGCAACCCTTGAGGCCCCGGGGCAGTGGGGTTCCAGGGGCCCCGTCAGAACTTGGATAAAATAAATATAAGTGGCTGTCAAAAATTTGATGAGGTATGGTTTAAAGGGGGACCCCCAACCCTGGTGCATTTTTTATTCAATACTATTTTTTTCCCCTTTGGGAAATTTTAAATTTAAACTTTAGGTCTGCCTTTAAGAAGATTTTTTAAGTTTGAAAAAAGCTTTTCTCTCTTTTGGGTTTCCTTTAAAAATTTTTTCCTAGTTTTTTTTTTAGTTTTCCCCTTTTCTCTGATGTGGTTTCCTGGTACGAACCGTGCGGCTCTCTTTGAATCTTTTCGGGGTTTTTATAAAAGCCCCTTTAGAGGGTTTTAAGGCCCAAAAATGAGCAACCTTTTTCCAGAACTGGTCTAACCATTGTTTTTTTAAGCAGTCGTTTTTTAAACCCTTTTGGGGTCATCATTGATATTCCTGATAAAAAAAGCAAAGGGAAGGGGTTATTTGCTTTCTTAATACTAAATTGAAAGGGTTTTTTCCCTTTTGAGAGGTATCTATAATCAGCCTAAATTTTTGCAGCATTAGTTTTTTTTTTAAAAAATAGTATTATGGATAGAAAAAATCTGATCTTTTTGGGTAAACTTTTGGGTTTACAAATACCCCAACATTTGGGGCCTTTTTTTGGGGAAAAAATTTCCCATTTTCCAATTTTTTCCCCTCTTAAAAAGGGTTTTTTAGATCTTCTTGTAAAATCGTGACCCATTTTGCTTCTGATTGTTCTATATACAAAGCTGCCCATTGAAAAAAGCCTTATAGTATTTCCCAGGGAGAGATTTCTTTTTTGTCATTTATATAAATTAAGAAAAAAAAGGGGCCCCAAAACATTCCCGTGGAAACCCCCGGGACAAGAGGGTTTTACAATGGGAGGGACGCCCCTTCCACAACAATTTTTCTGCTTTTTCCCCCAACGAGGAATGACCCCTACCCCTTTTTTGCGCCGATCCCGATTTGTTCAAATTTTAAGCAGGGGCCCTATGGTAAAACCCTTATAAAGGGTTTGGGAAAAGTCTAAAAAATTTTGCATCTATTTGTGTCTGTTGTTAAGACAGTTATTAAAATCACTGAGAGTTGTTATAAGTTGAGTCTCACACCCCCTTTCCCCGCTGTCAAAAAACCGGGGCGTTTTTTAAGAAGTCATATTTGTAAAAGATGGTCCATTATTAAAAATTTTATTATGTGTTCAAGAAATTTTTTGTGATATGGATGTAAGAGATACAGGTCTATATTTTTTTGTTTTTGTTTTGCCCCTTTTTTGAATAAGGGAACAATGCTCGCTTTTCCCCCACTCATCGGTATTACCCCTTGGGTCCAGTAAAGCTTTTTAAAGTAGTTGGTAAAACCTCACTCAATTCATTGGACAAAATTTTTAAAGAGCTTGCCGGGAAAACGCCTTTGGGGACCATACTTTGTTTTCATTGTGGGGCCCATCCCTTTAAAATACTCCTGTTTTTGTTTACTTTGTTTTTTTTTGCATTTGGGGGGTTTATCTTTCATCCTTTAGTCAAAACTTTTTTTTAAAAGGGTTGGGTTTTGGAAAAAAACTGAACAAAACTGCTTGTTTGAAATTTTTTTGTTTTTCCCTTCGGGTCCTTTATTGGGTTTATTCGGGGTTGTTTTCAGGCCCGGGGAACCCCAAAATGTTGTCCTGTCTTTTCCCCTTTAAAGTAAGCCCCTTAATTTCTTTTTTTGATGATCACCTTCTGAAATAAATCAAATTTAAAAAATTGGATTTGAGCAAGCCTACTTCTCTCTGACCCCTTCTCTTAATATTTTAAAACCAAACCCATAATCTTTCGGGAATTAGGATGTGTTTCTTTTCTTAAAAACAAATTTTTCCCTTTCAAAAACGTTTAGTTTTTGTATTTAATCCATGGGGTTGGTTTTTTGCTTGAATTTATTTTAGTAGGAAATTTTTTTTTCACCCTTAAAAAAAATTTCCCCAATTTGTTTTTATACATTTCCCAAAAGGTAAACTGACATTATTTTTAACACTAGGGGACCTAAAAAAAAAGACGACTGAAATCATGAGTACCCCTGCGCAATTTTGGTAATCTGTTTGGGTTTCCCAAGTCTGAGGGTACTTTTGGGGGTTTTTCTTAAAAGGGTTAAGTTGCTCTTAAGAAATTATTTTCATGATCACCCGGGCCTGCAATTAATTCCTGATTCCCTAAAGGGGCCGGGAAAATTGGGTTTAAAATTTATAAATCAAGGAATGCCTTACCACGAGTGGGGTTTTTCAACTGCGCACAAAAACCCAAGGTTTTTGGGGTTTCAAAAAACTGGAAATTAATTTTTACGTATTGTTTTAACCAAAAATTTTATGGCATGTTCACCCCATTCAATACTGGTAATTTAAAAGTCCCCACCAGCCCATAAATTCCCTTTTCCTATTGGCCAAAAAATGTCAGAAAGCCCTCTGCAAATAAAAAGAAACATAAAATTTTAATTGAGTCTGGGGGCTGTAACTGATCCAAAAATGACAGTCTTTTATTCTTAAAAAAAATCCTACAAAATAAACTTTCATTTTTTTTTCCCTTGATATAAAAAAAATCACTGGCTAAGTTTTCCAAAATGGCAATCAAGTCTCCCCCCCCCCTTTTTTTCCAAGTCTGCCCCTTTCTATAAAAAACAAAATCCCCCTTTAAATTCACTGGGATTTTCCCAGTGCCCTACCAATTTTCCCTTTTCCCAATTAAAAATCAATTTTTTTTTGGTGACAAATTTTACTGGTTTTTCCCTTTTTTTTTTGATAAGAGATTGAAAATTTACGATATGCTTTTAAAATTTTATTTTTTTTCTCTTAATGTTTTGGGAGTTCATTTGGGACTTTATGTTTTGGGATTTTTTTCAGTTTTAGAATCCGGGGGGGGATGCAAACTTAGGACAAAATTTCAAGTTTTTTTTTTTGGGGATCGGTCTGGGGGAGATGGGGTTTCAAAACGGTTGCTTTCTGGTGCAGTCTTAAATTAGAATCTTTCAAAAAAGTCTCGAATTTAAATTTGGAAGCCCGCGGGAAAAAAAGCCCAAATATACTATTGCATGTGCTTCAAAAACTGCTAAATTTTAAATAAATACATTAAGTGTGAAAACCATGTATTGCAAAACGTCCGGGGAAAATTTTTTTATTTTTCCCCAGGGAAACTAAAAAATTAAAAATTGCATGGATATTTTATTTTGGGGGAACGGACCAGGATTAAATTAAATGTCTCCCAAATAGCAGGATAAGGTTTAAAACCCATGTTTTAAAACCCCTCTGGGGTCTAACCTTTTATTCAAAAAATTCCTTACCCGGGACTATTTCTGATGTTAAATTTGAAATCAGGGGTTCAAATCGGGGCCCTGTAATGGGAAGTGAGAAAAGTCCTCGGCACGGGTGTCCCAAGGAGGCTAACAGGGTTTGGGGTTTGGGCACAAATTTTTAAAAACCCTGAAAAAGGGACAAAAAGGGTCTACATCTACATCAAAAATTTAAAAAATTAAACTGGGGTGCTGGGGAATATTGTTGCCCCTGTCACATTGGAAACAGCAAAGGAAAAATAGAAAACTTTTAACGAACCCAAAGGGAACAAAAACCCCGGTAGCCATCTTGAAAAGCCAAAAAAGGGAAAGACTCACCTTCCCCTAAAAGGGGTTTTTTAAAAAACCCCAATTTCTTTAAAAAATAAAAAAAGCGTTAAATACCAACAGCCTTAGTGCTTTTTTTAAAAAATTCACGGTTATCGTATAGTAAAAAGATGCAAGGCGTAAAAATGAAAAAATGAATTTAAAAGGGGAAAGCTCCAAAAACCCAGGCGGGCCCCCTTGCTGGACATCCCGAAAACCCGAAATTTGGCCGATTACGCCACTTTCCCCCCTCACCCAGTTTTCGGGGAAAGGGGCCCTAGAATCAGCATATTATGTTTTGACAAGTAAACGCCAAAAAAACCAAAAAAATAACGATTATCTACAAAAAAAACATACTGTGCAGGGTTACCCATTTTAATATAATTTACTAAAGTTTTCAGAGAGTAGCGTAGGGGAAAATAGCTGGGGGCCCGAAAACGCCCCAAAAGAGTAACCCTTTGGGAAAACAGCCGGAAGAACGCGCTTCATATACAAACGGTGTCTGTTTTCCCCCGGCCCCTTTTTAGTCGGCAACCCCTGTCAGGAGGGGTAAGCTTTTTAATTTCTAGTTGGCCCGGCCCCCTGCCCAGCACTTGGGGGGTTTATTTCACCCCGTGCTTTTTGGGGGTGTAAATTTGCATTTGGCAATATGCTGCTTTTTTTTGAAGACGTGGGGATTTTAAATTAGAAAAAATTTTTGAATCCCCAAATACTTTTTTTTAAAAAAAAGGGGTTTTTTTGGGTTAAATTGTGTGGAAGACATGAATCAGCAAAAACTTTATATATAACCCCCCTCACACACACACACACACACAACCCCAACACACACACCCCACACACACACCCCACACACACACACACACAACACACACCACACACAAACACACCCCAACCCCACATTTAAAAAAAAAGTTTCCCCCCTTTACGTAGCAAACCCCCCCCCTACGTTTGGGGTGTCCCCGTCTTTCATTTCAGGGGGTGTCCCCCGGCCAAAAAACAATCGGGTGCACTTCCCTCCCTTTCCCCCCCTCCTTTTTGCCCCAGCTTGCTCGATCGCACCATATTACATGCCAAAACCCGCCCGGGGCGGCTGTAAAAGGGCCCGGCCAATCAGGGCCGCTCACGACTAGGTTAACCCCCAATTTTTCCCCGACTGCCGGGGAAGCAGGATTGTTTTTTCTGCGGTTTTGGATGTTTTAAACCGGGTTTTTTTTAAGAACAGAATTGTGTATCTTAAAGGTTTTTTTGGCTCAAAAGGGAAATTTTTAAAAGTTTTAAGGCAATATTTTTGACAAAGATGTTGCTTTTTTTAATAGTGTTTGATATTGTTTAGATGGTTTTTTTATCTAATTTAAAAGGCGCTGGGGTTTTTGAAAAAATCGGCCCAAGAAAACAAACCATCCCCGCGTTGATTGTTGGGCTGGCTTTTAGACAGCTTAAAACCATGTTTAAAAAACATGGCGTTCATTTCTTTTAAAGGGGGAGGGAAAAGGCTGATTGTTGCTAAAAAAAAATTTTTTTGAAACATTTTTTTCTGTTCCTCCCCCAAAATAAAAATGTTCCCCGTTTTTTATCCGACTGATTGATTGTTAATACGATTCAGTGTTTATGTAGCAGCGGGTCTGTGTATTAAAATGTGTTTTTTTTTCTACTTTTCTTTAAATTTTAACCAGTTCATCTGCCCTTTAAGTGTGCCCCTTTTGGGAAAGAAGGCGATTTTCTGGCAAACAAACTAGATGGGTAGGAGACCCTTTGTAAATTTTACCAGTATGGGAGAGGAGTAGTGCGAACCGGGGGGGGGCGGCCCGGGGGAAAATCAGCCCTTTCTTTTAAATAGCCGTTTATTTCAAAACGGGTTTTTTTGCAGCAAGAGGACTGCCGGGGGAAATCCCCTTGTATAAAAAGCCGTTTTTACCCTGAACGGCTTTTTTTGCAGCAAGAGGACTGGGGGAAATCCCCTGCTATAAATTGCCGTTTTTACATGAACGGCTATTTTTTGAAACAAAGGATGTGGGGGAAATCAGCCCTTTCTATAAATAACCGTTTAACATGAACGGGTATATTTAGCACAGGAAAACTAACCCGGGGTAGTGGTGGGTCGTAACTGGGACAGATGTGCCCCACCCCCCCCCCGCAGCCACCTCCCCCCTCCCCCCCCACCCCCCGGGATTTCAACCTCCTCCCCCCCCCCCCACCCCCCGCAGGGCCCCCCTCCCCCCTCCACCCCCCCCCCCACGCAGCCACCCTTCCTCCCTCCCCACCCCCCGCATCACACATTAAGTCATTTTAATTTTAACTTAAAATCACCTTAAGTCACTTAAAATCACCCCAAGTTCTTAATTAAGTTTTTTAATTTTAAATTTTTAAAAAATTTCTTCAAGTTTTTAATTTAAATTTTTGATTAAGCTTGATTAAGTTTTTTGATTAAGTTTGCCTCAAATCTTAAAATAAATCAAACCCCTTTTAAATCAACCAAGGTTTTTATAATTAAACAAAAAATAAAATCTATGGTTTTTTTCTTAAAAAATTTGTTTCCTTAATATAGTATAAAACACGCCCCAAAAAAACCGTCATCGTTGAGGGTTCTTGCTCGGCCCTTTTCTGCATAGATTTTAATGAAATTTTACATCCCAAGCAAACCCCATTGATTACAATTCTGGCTATGGAAATGTCTTTTATAGATCCCCTTTTCTTTATTTATTGACTTTTTCATTTTATAATACGCCATGATCTATTTTTTTTAAAAAATTTAAAAATTAAAGTTCTTAAAAATATTATTCCATTATAATTGGGTCAAAATGTGCTTTTTGTTGGGGGTTTTGGCGTGCTGTTGTCTTTCTCTGTATTTTTAAAGGTTCAATTTTTTTGGTTTCCTTTTGGGTTTTTTTCGGGCCCTTTTGGGTTTTTAAAAATTTTATAAACCCTAATAATTTCCCCCCCAAAAGCAGCAATGGCGCCAAAAAAGGCAACAGTTTTAAATTCAATATTCCATTAAGACTTGGTGGCCTTTTATCAAAATGGGTTTTTTTAGCGGGGATTTAATCAACTTTTTCTGGGGGGTGGCGGTTTTTTTTTCATGATGAGTTTATTCGGGAAAATTTAAATTTTTTTTTGTCTGTTTCCCCTTGCTAATTTTTTTTTCCCGCTTTTAAAACGCCCAGGGGTTTTTTAAAAGGGCCCCACCTGGGTTTAGGGTTTTTTGCTGATTTTCGGGTTGGTTATTTCCCCCACCCGAAATTTAGTGTTTTCTGGTTCTGATGATTTTTCCCGCTCGGTTTTATTTTTAAAGGGGAAAAAAAAATCTATATGATTTTAAAAATTTTTTAATCCCATGATTAATGGCGATAACAATGTTCCCCAAAATTTTAGTTTTAGTAATCCCAAAAAACTCAAAAGACTTTGTTAAAAGGATCTTGGGGTTTAAACATAAAGTAAGACTTGTTCAGAATCAATGGGGGCAAATCTACTGACTAGTTTATGTACAAACTAAGAAAAACCCTTTGCCCCCCCCCCTTTTTTTCCCCCTTTTAACCCCCCGTGGGCTTCAACCGTTAAAGATTTTCTTTTAAAAGTCTTTGCGGCGCATCTGTTGGGAAATTTTTTCAATGCGAATTCGTTCCGAGGAAACTGTTTTGTTTTTCCCCCACGCTGCCAAAAATACAACCCTTCCCCTTTTTTGGGGATAACAAAGCTTGGGCCCTCAATTTTTGGGCTTTTATAAGTTCGGGAAGGTTTAAAGGCCCCCTTGTAGCTGGGAGTAGATTTATCATGTTATGTTTTTTTTTAAATTTTTAAAAATTTTTTTATTTTTAAAAATGAGCACCCAAAAAAAATGTTACCAACCCTTTTTAATTTCCAATTTTGCTGTTATTGGAGGGGTAAGTGTAGGGGTACTCAATGCCTTTGGGAAAAGCTTGTTAAGAATTAAAACCCCACAGATCTTGGGGGAAAAAAACTTTGGGATTCAGCAAAGCTAATTGCTATCATTGCGCTTCGGTTTTACGGGAAAAAAAATTTTTAGTCAAGCAAAGGGGGAAATTCCCAAAGTATAAAAAATTTTAAATAAAAAAAATTTCATTTATAAAAAAAGGCTTTTACTCGCAATAATGAAAAGGGGGGCGCTGTGGTGAATGCGCTTGCTTTTAGCGGAAGTAATTTTTCATTTAGTAAAAATGGGGATGACGGCGAGGGAAAAAAAAATTTAAAAAAGCTTGGAGGGGAAAGCAGCCCGCACAAAAACGCCTATGGAAAAAACGAGGGCTTGACAGTTTTGATTTTTAATACACACTGAAAAAACAGGGGCTTTCCGCTTTTCTATTTAAAAAAATTTTTTGCATTTAAGCAATAAAAAAAATTATTAGTAAAAGGCAAAACCCGGGCCCCGACATTGCCCCCACCAAAATTTTAGTGATTTTATCAACCTCAGAAAAACAAAGATTTCAAGAAATGGTTTAAAATTTCCTTTGGTATGACCGTGGGGTATTTTGTTGCACAAATATTTTGGGGAAAAAAAAATGGGAAAAAAAATTAAAAAAAATTTTTTTTTAAAAAAATTTTTTTTTTTTTTAAAATTAAAAAAATTTTAAAAATAACATCCCATTTTAAAAAAACAAAAAATTTATAAACCAACAATTTAAATTTAAAATTTAATATAAAAAATCAAAAAAACTTTTCAAAAAAATTAAAAACAAAAATAAAAAAAATTTTTTTTCTATTTAACCCTTTAATTAAAACAAAAAAATTTTAAATTTTTATTATAAATTAATACTTTAAAATACAAAAAACAAAAAAAACCAAAAATTTAAAAAAAAAAATGTTTTTGGTTTCTTAATTTAAAATAATATTTAAAAAATTCCCTTTTAATTTTCTATTTTCAAATAAAAAAAATAAAAAATTTAAACAATTATTATTTAATTTTTTTAAATCATTTAATTACCAAAATTAAAAAAAATTTTAAAAAACCCCAAAAAAAAAGGCTTTAAATTAAAAATTTAAAAATTAAAAAAATTTTCCCCCTAAAATATAAGAAAAATAAAAAAATTAAAATATTTCAAAATTTAAAATTCTAAAAAATTTTTAACCAATAATAAAAAAATTAACCTTTTAAAAAATAAAAAAAAAAAAAAAAAAATTAAAACTTTAAAATCTTAAACCGCATAAAATTTTCCATTAAAAAATTAAAAATCCCAAAATTTTTAAACAAAAGGGGCCCTTTCCCAAAATTTTATTTAAAAAAATAAAATTTAAAAAAATTTAAAAATTATTCCCCTTTAAATTTTTTAACAAAATAAACAAAAAAAATTAAAAAATCTTTTTAAAGAAATCAAAAATTCCCCCCAAAAAATTTTAAAAATTAAATTTTTTTCTAATCCAAATTTCCAAAAAAAAATTATAACAAAAATCTTTTTTTTTTCTAAAAAAATTTAAAAATTTTCCTTTTTAAAAAAAAATTTTTTAAAAAAATTTTAAAAAATTAAAAAAATTTATTTTAGTTTAAAAATAAAAAAATTTTAAATTTAAAAAAAATTTTTTTAATTTAAATTTTTTTAAAATTTTAATAAAATTCAAAAAATTTTCCCTTTTTTTTAAAAAATTTTTTTAAATATTACAAATTTTTATTAATAAAAATTATTTTTTTTTTTATTAAAATTTTTAAATTTTTAAAATTCTTGTTAAAAATATTTAATTCAAGGGGCCTCAAAAATAACCAAGGGAAGGGGATAACAAAACCGAAAGGTTTTTCCCTTTTTGGTTTTCCAAAATTTTTATGATTGGGCCTTCAGAGGTAATATCAAAACCCAAAAACAAAAAATCTGGAAATTTCCCCCGGGGTAGGATTTGAGGGAAAAAAATTTAAAGACTCAACATTAAAAGCTTTTGTAAAAACTAAAAAATTTAAACCAAAAAAACCCGGTTTTGGTCCAATTGAATTCCCTTTTTTTTCCCCCATGAAAAAGGGGATATGGAAAAAAAATTAAAGGGGGGTGAAAAATTTTGGGTTTCATAAGTTTTTCCCTTAAAACTTCCCGGGTTACCCAAACACACTTTGGTTTGGGAAAATTTCCAAAAATTTTCCGAAAAACTTTTTCCCCCAGTAAAAAGCTTTTTCTGAAAAAAAATGGGTTTAAAAATTCCCCCAGTTCGGCAAAGAATTTTGGTTTCCTTAAAAAGTTCGATCAAAAGCAATTAAAGCGTTTAAGGGGTTCTTCCCTTGCAAAAAATTAAATTTGGGTTTTAATAATAATTTTTTTTCCGGGGGGAAAAGAAGGGGGACCGTTTTTGGGGCCCGGGTCCCCTTTTGGGGTTTGGACCAATGGGAAAAAAAAAGAGGGAAAAAGGGGTTTTGGGATTTTTTCAGAAAAATTCAAAAAAACCCCCGTTTCAAAGGGTTTTTTTTAAAGAAAATGCCGAAAAATTCCCCCCCTCGCCGCCCTTTAATTTAATTTAAAAAGGTTCCCATTTCCCCCAATTTTTCATGGGAAAACTTTGGAATCAACAAATTCTCGTTTTTTTTGTTTTTTGTTTCTTATTAAATTTGACCTTCTTTTGGTTTAAAAAACTAGTAATTGATCAAGGCACTCTTTAGGTAATCAGATGTATCATACCATCCCGCATGCCTTTAGCCACTTCGGTTTCCAGTCTTTATAGATGTCTTCAGTAGGAATATCTATAACAAAACTATCTGTATCATGGTAAAGTACTCTGGACTCAGGATACGAGGCTTAAAGTAGTCATAAAGAAACTCTAACATTAAAAGCTTTGATAATTCTAAAACGGTAAACCCAATAAAAACAGGTTTGTCCAATTTGACTTTCTTTTTTTTCATCATTATGCCAAAAAGGTGATCATGGAATCTTCTAAAGTCCTGATAATTTGGTTTAGAAGTCAGCTTAATTGCTTCGTTCTCTTTGGTGACCAATCTGACATCTTTGCGCTTGTGCGGATTCTCCATAGTCTTTCCGAAACAACTGTTGTTCATCAGCTTGAAAAAGTCTTTTTCTGAAGCATCTGTGGATTTAGTTCTGAGATCAGTTTTCTTCATGATGTATGGTTTCATGAACTGTTCTTGATCAAAAGCAATTATGCGATGAACTGCTGTCAACTTCAACCCATGTCTTAAATAAAATTGCAGAAGTCTGTAATGACAGATATAATTTTTTTTGCCGCGAAGATTAGGCACAAGTTTAGGTGGTTCTCTTGGATCCGTCTTTAGACTTCTGCTGCCAATGGATAGTCATTATGCAGGTCATGGAGTTCATGAGGATATTCTAAGTCAACTTCTAGAATGAAACCACGCTGTTGATCAGGCGTTAAACTGCCCAAACCACTTTAATGCCTTTTGAATATTATTCGGATCGCCGCCTGTGTACATCTTGAAGTTACGTAATGGAAGTGATTGCGCCATTGCCCAACCATACAGATGTTTGCATCTAAATACATAAGATAGTTAGACCTTTTACTCGGATCATAGTCGTCCAAGTATTTGTTGTTTGCTTTACAGTAATGATGCGATGCCATACTAATTCCTCCACGCAATCCGTTTTCAATCATCTGAATCATTGGTAAATCCGACAATAAATCAATCTGTACTCCAGTAAACTTTAAGAAAGCGTCCCAGCTCATCCCAGGCGCAGAAATGTAATGCGCAGGATCCAGGCTGTAATGTTTCATGCAGGTCTTTCTGTAATTTTCAAAGACGTCCGCCAACAAACATACATCTGCCATTAAATAGGAGTCATGATAGTCTCCCCTCGTTTTACAATCTAACTTTTTGCCAAGCATCTTGAGCATGCTGGTAATCGGAGTCGCTGATGTCCTTTCCTCTAAGACTAGAAAAGAACCGCCTTTAGGAGGAAGGGGCTCTTCGTCAAACCTTTCCCAACTGTTCATGTTTTCAAAAGGGGTAAAAAACCTTTCTAAAAAGATTTTGATTTAAAAATACCGGGGGGGCAGGATTTTAAAGGGAAAAAATACCCAATGACTCAATGAACCCATAATGGTGTGGGTTCGTAGAAAACATGTTTTTTTTAATTTGAAAAACAATTTACTTTTTGAGGGATTGTTTTTTTGCATGCCCCCCGGGAAGGCGGGGTTTACTGCGGGCTTTAAAAGGGTGAAAAGTCAAAACCCTCCCCAAATTTTGGGGAAAAAATTTACGTATTCCTTTGTTTTTGGGGGTTTAAAATTATTTGGAGATTGAATTAAAAACTGGGCTGCCCTTAAACTTCCCACTAATTAAAAGGGACTTTTAAATGGGGTTAAAACCTTGGGGCTTTCTAAAAAACCCGAAAATTCCAACAAGTGTGGCGGAGTCCCCGGTTGTTGGTTTTCAGGCCCCCATTTAAATTCAGAAAAGGGTTTTTTTTTTTTTTTTAGATTATTAAACGGGCGTTACGCATTTGGGGCTGCATGCGTTTTTAAAATGTTTCTGCAGCATCGGGTCCCCTAAAAAATTTCGGGCCCTCAAATAAACCCCTTCCCCCTAACAATAATGAAGGCAAATGAAAAAATCGATGTTTACTCTTAAGGACTTTTTTCAAAATTTTGGGGCTGGCCCTTCAAAAGGGAACAATAACGACCAAAACCCTGGGGAAACCCTCCCTTATGGAGAATTTTCAGCCTTTTCCAGTTTTTAAAAACCTTAACTTTAGATGGGGGCCCGGGGGCGTATTGGGGCTGTCTTCCCGTACAGAACTTTTACAATTTTTATATTTAAAAACCCGGGGCTTGACCCTTTGGGAAATTCTTGTTAAACTTTTTTCTACAAAATTTCTTGTTATTTTGCATCTTTGAAGTATGCGCTAATAATCTGCTCTTTGTGCAAACAATTGAAGGGGGCAGCCCTGCTGGCGAAAAACTTTGGGAGTAATCCAAAGATTTTTTGGCGGGTTGCCTATTGTTGGCCCTTTTTTCCTTGGACCTTTTTTTTTGGCACCAAATTTTTTCCTCATCCCATGGGGTATACTTTAAACAGTTTTTGGGGTTTGTTTTGTTTTTAAACTAAACCCAATTTGGTCTACACAAAAGGGGAAAGGGTATTCCTTTGAAGTTTAAGATCTTTGGCTTTATTGCCAAAGGTTATCACTCTCTCGCTTTTTCGCGACATAGGCAGCCTTGCAAGAACGCCCCCACTTTGAAACTTTTTTTCTGAATTTTTTATTTTTAAAAAAACTGCTTTTTTTTAAAAAACCAACTCCCGAGGAAGGGGAAATTTAAACCCTTGCCTAAAATTGGGTGCATACTTAGCCTTTTTTTAACTAATCTTTAAGACTTGGCCCTCTAAACCAAACCCAAGCCTCTCATTTAGCTTCTTCACCCGGCAGCGTCAAACTGGTAAGAAAGTTCTTTCTCCCCAACCCGGGTGTTAAGCATTAGGGGAAAAAGAATAGTCTTTTTTTACCCAAACCCCAAACCCTTCTAGATTTTTTTCATTTTTTGGTTCCCTTTTCGATTAAAACAGCAAAATTATTTTTAACTGGGGGGTTCTATTTTTAGTTTGCCTGGAACTTGAGAAAAATAAAACAACACTTGCCTGTACTTTTGGGTTGGGTCAATGATTTAAAAAATCAATATCATTCAGGGGCTCTTAAATAAACGCTCCTCTCCATCCCCAAAAATTGGGGGCCTTGTCCTTCATTTTATCTTAGCCAGGGGGGGCCTTTTTTTTCTAACCAACATTTAAAAAAAATTTTTTAAAAAAAAAAATTAAAAAGGGCCTTAAATCAAAAAATCAATATCAACGGTCTTTTTGTGTTTGGGACTCATAAACAAAAAGTATAAAAAACCTTTGGCGTTTTTACTGCGAGCTTTTTTAGAACAATTTTTAATGTTTGGGTTTATTTTTTTTAACATTCCTTTTTTATCTGCCCCGGCTTCTGGCTGTTGAGAAAAACTTGGTCCTCGCCTTTTTTTGAAGATCAAACTTTTGCCTTTTTTTGTAAACAAAATCGGCCTGTAAACAAATTAAATTCTCATCCGGATGTTTGAGTCCCAAATAGCGCTTTATTTTTTTCAGTTTTTAAAAGAACAAGTTTGCCCTTTATTAGTTTTAAAAACCCTAGCCTTTTGTGCTTTTGGGGTTTAAATTTTTAATTTTTTGCCAAACCGGGAAATTACAGCTAAAGAACACAGGGGCCCAGAGCTAAAGAAAAAACCCTCCTAGAGGTAAAGCTGCGGGGGCCCAAAGCCCGTTTCTAAGAACCCTACACCGTTCCTGCTGAAAGAGCACTTATAGTCGAACCCCATATTAACTTTAAATAACCCCATTAAAGGCAGCAAAAATAAACCCTTTGATTGGGGTTTTTTCTGTATTTTGAAAGGGGCCCTTTCCTATACTTGTTGCTTTTGGGGTAATGTTGGGTTTAATTTTGAAGGGTTTTTTGTTTGGGGGTTTTTACTAATTTTTCCTTTTTTTTGGCGGGGGGTAGGCAAATTTGGTTTAAACCCAACAGACAGCTTTTTTTAAAAAAAAAAAATTTAGTATACTACATTTTTTTAAAACTGTTTTTCCCCCCAAAATTAAACTGCGCAACATATATTAAAAAAAAAATTACATTTAAGCGGTTTAAACGGCTTCTTTCCCTTCTTTTTTCAAAATTTTAATGTTTATTACTCTCTCCCCACTCCCCGCTTCCATGGGAAAATGATTATCCTCCCGTTGACCCAGGTCAATCCATAAACCGAAATTTTGTTTTTTAAATAATCAGCAAGCCTAAACCTTTTTAAGGGTGGGAAATTTTTTAGACCAAGGTCAACGTTTGGGTTTCTACAAACCCCCCCGCCCCCAAAACAGTTTTTTATTTCATCAAAAAGCTGATAAGGTTTTTTAACCCGCAGCGTAGATTTTTTTTAGGCTACCCTCAATCGAACATTGCACTTTTCCCTTTTTTTAGGGTTAAAAACTTTTCACTTTTCCCTTTTGAACGGTTTTTCATCTTCAACAGCAATAAAATACTTTAAAAACGATCTTGCCCGCGACCTAAAACTAAAAATTCCCTATAGTGTCGCCCGCTTCTTGGGGGTAGTTTATGATGAATCACTCTTCGTAATATTTTTAAAAATTTTCCTGATATTTTTGCTCAATTTAGCTCTGCCCAAGAAAGGGGTTTTCTAACAAAGCAAAAATCTAACGAGAGTCAGAAAAGGGGACTTTGAACCGGTGTTTTGATGATCTGAAACACGTTTTTTTAAAACATTTAAAAATTTTGTTCATAGACAATCTTTCTTTTAATGCTCCTTTTAAAATAGGGGGATGCGCTTTTTTTAAAAACTCAAAATCTAAGGGGATGGAAAAGCGATTTCCAACGCAAAATTTACGGCTACATACTTTTTTTTGCCGTCTTTAAAATATCTCCCCGCGCCTATCTATCTTTTTTGCTTTTTCATTTTCGATTCCTTTAAACGCAAGATCAGCCCTTTTATTTTCCCCGGGTTTGCCAAGATCAAAAGGGTTAAAAAAATGTCCCGCCCTTGGTAAAGAAAAAAATTTTTGCCCCCCTCAAAAGGGTTTTTTTAAAAATTTTCTTAAAAGAAAGGGCCCCCCCCAAAATTCTGTACAACGTCCCCGTTTGGGTTGTTGTTGAAAAAAAGTTTTTTTGAAAATAAGAAAGGGCAGAGCCTGCACAATCAATTCATCTTCCCTAGGGCTGGAAATTTGACAGTAAGAATTTGATCGGGACAAAAGTAGAAGGATATTTGGGAACCCAAAAATAATTTCCCTTTTTTTTTCCCTTTCCGGGCCCTGGGGCCCCTTTCAAATTTTATTTCGGGTTAAAAAAATCGAGCCATGGCTTTTTTGTGGCATTTTTTTGAAGCAAAATAAAAAGTTAATTATTTAAAAACTGGGAAATTAAGGCCCAAGAAAAATTATGATGTTTTTTATCTTGGGGAAAGACAAGATGAAAAAGATCCCTTTTACACAGCACCTCAAAACCCCTCAAATGCGGGATGAATTAACAGAAAGAAAAGGGGGAAATCATTTTTTCGAAAATTTTGGGGCCCAAAAAACCCCCCCCGAATTTTTTTAGCCCCCTGATTTGAATTAAAAAATGACATTTGCCGTAAAAAACGATCAAGGGGAAATTGTTTTGGCTTACAACTAAACCCGAACCCCTCAAAGGTTTTACCAAGAGTACAATTTTACAAAGACTCAGTGGGGGAAAAAACAAAACCCCCTTGGCCTTGGGTTTGGGCCGAAATTTGATAGGGAAGCAGTTGCAAAAATTCAAAAAACCGGCCCGGAACTCCCAAAAGCTAACCCAAAACAAAACATGGAACTTTAAAAAATTAAAACAATCAGCAGATGAAATAATTAAAGCAATAGAAGCAAAACCTTTTTCAAAAAGAAACAGCGAAAAGACTATACAAAGACTCACCCCTACCCATCGAGAAATAACGGCCCTTGATCAAGCTTTAAGAACCATCAAAAGGGGAAAAAAAAAAAAAACAATTTAGCAAAAATAGGGGAACAGAAAGGGGATATAAAAGAAAAAGAAAAACTCGTTTAGGCTGATGACGGCCCCACTTAGGGCATGATTTTTAAAAGAAAAAAATAAACCCCAAAAACTAAAAGATCTTGAACAAAAAGATCACAAGACTAGAAAATGCAACTACTAACCGAAACCAATTTTCGAACCCCAATGAAAGAATAAAAAAAACATCCGAAAAATTTTTTATGAAGACACAACGCTAGCAAACGAATAAAAAAAAAGCTGTTTTTAGACAAGGGGTACATTAGCATTCGTTTTAACTGCCTTAGGGTTTCAATAAGTACCGGTTTAAAGGGAAATTTCAGGGGGCAAATAGCCAAAGTTCAGTGGGCCCCCGCCCCATCGCCTCCATCTCCCCCCTGATAAATCATGGGGAAAAAAAAAAGCTTGATCATCTTGCAATTTATTTTAAAAAAATTTAGCTGGGAAAGCCGTGGGGCGCTTTACCCGGAATTTGGGGATAATTTTCCCCCCTGGCTTTTTTCCCACTGCAAGCAAAGGGGTTGGCTTTTTGGCCCACAAATTTTGGACTTTTGTTCCTTAATATTGGGGTTACTATTTATAAGATAAAAACCAAGTAATCCCATGCCAGGTTAAACCAAGAACAAACGCTGTCTTTTCATATTCATGGTCATCGCGAAAAAGAGTCCCCCGAAACTTTTCTGAGTCCCTTTAATGACTTTGGGGTTTGGAAATTCGGAATTTGGGTGGGCTTAATCTTGGGGGTTTTTTTATTGGGTTTGGGAATATTAAAAGGGTCAGAATTATGTCTTTTTCCCAAACCTTCTGTTCATTCCCTGCTATAAGAATTCTTTATTATAGTTTATTTTTTGTACCTTCTGGAGTTGAGGTCAAAAGGGCAGCTGATAACCTCCCAAAGCAAGTCTATTTTCGATCTGCGTTTTGAAAACTGTTGTCCCTTTAAATTTTAAAGGGTAAATCAACGTAAATTAATGGCGCCCCTCTAAATTTGCTAAGATTGTTTTTGTCGTAAACCAGTAAAGGACTTTATGCCGATTTGGTGTTTGCGAACCTAGCAAACACCAACGTAAGTACGAACAGAGTCGTTATTCGTTCTATTCCCCTCTATTACCCCTTAGAAGTGTCAAAGATAAATTTTTCCCATGCGTTTTATTCTTGCCTATGGACCCGGGCTCACGTTATGCCTGAAAAAAATTTTTGAAAGGATGAGCCAGTCATATTTTCCCTTTCTTAAACGCCCCAAAAATGGGGGGTGCCAGAAAGATTAGGATAACTTTTGCTAAGTCTGTCTAAATTTTAAAAATAAATTCGTTACGATCCTTTCAAAAGCCTTCATGTCATTCTTTGCTGAATGGTTTAAAACGTTGTTTTTAGAAGCCTTGCAATTCGACAAAATACGTCTGAAGGTGAAATAAAAATGAAAACCTGTACACTGACCTCAAAAAAGGACGGAGTTTTAATGATCGGCATACCCCACTACACCCGTTGATGCCAAGAACCGAATTTTTAACTGTTCTGATAAAACTGCTGGGATATAACCCCCGGGCTTTCGCGATTATTTTTTTAATGGGGGGGGTTAAATAGCTTTTTAATGGAGTACTCCCTTTTTTTATAAAAAGGGGGCATCTGGGTCACAGCAATGTCAAGAGATCATTGCTATATTTTAAGTTTTGTGCGGCCCAACAATATTTTTGCATCAGTAATTTAAAACGCGCTCATTTTTATTTCTTTCAAAAAAATGTTTGAAACAATAACAACCAAGACCGTCCTTCTTTTTTTAGAACAGCTTTTCAAAAACGATTGCGGAACCAAAATTGGGTCGCACTCCACAAATATTTTACAAAGTCGTAGGGTTTTTAATATAATAATCCAAGGGAATAATAAGTTTCAAAAGTTAAAAAAGCGGGAACAAAGTAGCCAGTTAACCCAAACCCTGTGGTTATTGGGGGTTTGTCCTAAAAGAACAATGAGAAATTTAACATTACTCCAAACTTAACAAGCAAATTTGACAACATTTTAAACTTTCAAACCTGAAGAAGAAGAGTACATTCCCTTTTTTGAGGTGAGCTACTAAAATGTTGGGTTTTTGCACTGACCCATAGATTTGAGTTGTCCCAGACAAACTACTTAGGGGGGGAAAATCCCTCGATCTTGCATTACATTCATTCCATTTCTTTTAGATGAACTGACTGATAAAATTTAATTGAGGAAAGGCCCTCAACGTTCTAAGAGCCTTCCATCGGGGAAAGCTGCATATTGCGATTATAAATTTTTAAAAATTCCCTAATTTACGTTTAAAATTTTTGTTTTGGGGGGGTTGGATCATTTAATAAAAAAATTGCGACAAAACGGGGAAAGTCGTGAAATGTGATTCCGCAATTGTTTTGGAAAATAAATAATAATTTGAACAAAAAAAATTTTCGCGGGGCCAGAAAAATCCGGATTTACTTACCCTGTGAGGTGATAACTTTAGAATTAAAAAACCTTGCAGACGTTGCGGGCTTTGAAAAGAATGGCGAGATAGGCGCTTTTTATGGTTTTTAGTCACTAAAGATGGGTTATAACGCAAAAAGGGTTGGCGACAACAAAAAGTTTCCTAAAATAGAGCAATGCGCAATGTAGAGGGAAAAAGTTGGGCCCGTTGAATTTAAAAAAAGTTCGAAAAACCGACCTCAAAAGGCCTGGAACCATAATTTGAAGGGGGCATAAAATTTGAAACATAACCCTTTACATTTTTAACCCTCAAAAAAGTTTCAGAAAAAAATTCAACTCTGGCCCTTTACATTAAATCTTATGCCAGAAAGACAATAGTCGGGAAAGAGTTGAAAAATAAAGCCCTAGGGAAAAAGCAGTAATCCTACAGAAAAGAAACAGTTTAAAAAAAAAACTTTACAAAATTTCAGTTTTTTCCCAACAGAAAATTTGGAGACACGTTCACAAGTATTTGAAATTTTTGTCTTTAAGATGGGAGAGGGGTGGGGTTGTGGGGGTTAGTGATGACCTTATAAAAGGAATTAAAATTAGCTGGCAAAACTTTAAAGTTAACCCCTTAAAGTTTCCATCGTCGTTTTTCCAATGGGAGGATTTTTAAATCATAACAAAAAGCAACAAAAAACAATGTTGACTTAAAAAGAAACAATCTTAAGAACTGATTGGTTTTTCTACACATTTAGCCTCGTAGGGTTTTTTATACGAACAAGTTTTTTTCGGAGAGTAGATAAAATAATAACTGGGTTAGATTAAATTCTGTTATAAAATATGGGCAGTAAACTTTATGATAAAATCCCCCATTGTTCAATGATTTGTGGGGAGCTGGTTGTGGAAAAAAAAATATTTGTCCCAGACTTATTACAAACATTTTTTCGTTATAATTTAATCATATTGTGATTTTCGTCCAAATTAAAGGGAAAAAAGCATATCATATAAAAGGGTTTTTATGGAAAAATAGACATATATTTGTTAATCCCCAGCAATAAATAAGTGAGTGTTTTGAAACAGTTTTTTTTAGACGTTTGAAGGAACGCAGAACTATTTATTAGATACTGTTTTGGGAGAAAGGACTAGTTTTTAAAGAGAAACACTTTTTTCAAAACTAGTTTCACGGGAAGACATCTGGGGATAGTGTGGGATTTTATGCCAAAATATAACTCAGTTTTAAAAGAAAATTTAGAGAAAGTTAAAAAAGTATGTTATTTTACTGAAAGACAGAGACTCTTTGAAGAATGTTTGCGTGAAAAGATGTTATTGAAAACGATCAGGGGAAAAAAAATTTGGATTAAACAAAAACTGAAACTGAAATTTTTAAAATTTGTATTAAAAACGGGAAAAACCCGCACATTTGTTTGTTTGTGAAAACGTTATTTTTTTTGGTTATGAAGTTTACTTGTCAGAGAAAAAAAATGCTATTCTAGGCCCTTTTTGGGCCCCCAAAAGGTTGAGGGCGAAAGTGCCCAAGTCGGGATATTACTGTTCTCTCATGCGCATATTTAAAAATATATCCCTCCAACCCCTCTTTTTCGATCTTTTTGCAAAACCCTTGTATTTTCCCCGACCCACTGAATTCGCAGCATAAATGCCGCTCAAACCCCAGTTTCTCTGTTTTTCCCCCTTTGGGGGAAAGGGGTGCAGTGTGTTGTGTGTGTGTGTGTGTGTGTGTGTGTGGTGTGTGTGGGGTTTTGTGTGTGTGTGTGTGGGGTGTGTTGTGGTGTGTCCGCGCGCACATTGTGTGTGGGGGCGTAGGTGGTGTGTGTGTGTGTGTGTGTGTGTTTGTGTGTTGTGTGGTGTTGGGTGTGTGTGTGTGTGCCCTTGTGTGTTTGTGTGTCACATGTGTGGGGGTGTGGTTGTGTGTTGTGTGTGTGTGTGTGTGTGTGTGTGTGGTGGTGGTGTGTGGTGTGTGTTGTGTGTGTGTTTTGTGTGGTGTCCTTTGAAAACTCTTTCCCTTTCGTCTATCTTTGTAACAGCACTTTTTTAAGTTTTACAATGGGTTTTTTTTTTTCATTTCAAAATTTTGGTTAAA
>CM031622.1:8237562-8252562 GCA_018398815.1 Conus ventricosus
TAAAATTGTGTATTGGCTGCGGATTACCCTGGAATAATTGTTTTATAATATTTTTTATATTTTTTAATAATTTTAAAAAATGGTTTTTGGCTTTATATTCTTGTTCAGATGCACCTTGTTGGTTTTTGAAACTCAACACATCCCACTTTATTGCACACAACCTTTTGGGATTGCATTCTTCTTAAACTGAAAAGGGCAGAGAGTCAATTCCACTTTCCGCGGCACTGAGGAGAAACCACAAGTTCGAATATCGTATGACCAGGAGTTTTATGTTAGTGTTTCCTCCTATGAGGATGTCTCCCCCTTGGATATATATATAGCTTGCTGAAGCTCATATTTGAGAAGCATTTATTTATATTTTTCCCCATTCACCCACTCAAGTACATACTGTTAGTTTAGGCTGAATCATCTGCCACTGCAGATATGAATGCATATCTCCCCCTATTTCTTCAATCTAAGACATAAGAGCAAGCTTTGTTTATAATTCAATATTTCTTGCAGTCATTGCAACACCAAGCTGCTCTGTAAGTTGCTGAAACGGTGCGGTACTTATCCTTGGAATTTATAGTTATATATATATAACATATATATATATATATTTATATATATATAGTTTAAAATAGGGTTAAAATGAAGCGTAAAATCACCCTACAAACTTGTTTCGGCATGTGCTCTCCTCAGCTATGTATAATCTGGGCACGCCACCAGTGTTATATAGATTAGTTGTGGGCGTGTGAGCTCTGCGCGTGTGGCACGTGGCCTGTAGACTTTTTTCTTTTTGGGGGCGCGTTCAGGGGGTGTCCAGGAAACGGTGCAACATTCCCTGGCACGTCCCCCCTTGAATTTTATTAGTTTTGTTTTATATATATAATATATATATATATATATATAATGATATATATATATACATAATATATATTTATATATAATATATTCCCATCATTTTCTTCATCTTCAAAAAATTGTTTTTTGCTTTTTTTTTTCTTCTAAAAATTTCAAATCTTTGCCAAGTCAATACTATAATGACTGAAGAATTGTTAGCCTGCACTTGTTTTCTCCCACTACTTAATTGTTCAGCATTATATTGTTTGGTCAATCAGTGGTAGATTGCTGCATCTCTTAGGAGATCCAAGTAAAGGTTGTTCTGTACAATTCTTAGCCACTCACAATGCTTGGGTTATTGAACACAGAACTGACCATTCAGACTGTTCCACATCTTTTGATCTCCCTTGCATCCTTGAATGGATCCTCAAGCATAGGCTCAAAGATTGTCCTATACATTTTGCATAATGCTTTTAGTTTTTCAGCAACTTTTGTCCTCTCCACACTTTCGTTTTATTCCATTTTACTACCCTTCGCTGGCTGCTTTGGGGGTGCTGTTGGATTCTTTTTTGAACCCTTGGTGGTGAGAACACCGCAGAATTATGGACTGTGGTGTGTCTCTATTTGACACCAAGGGAACAGACACAACCAGCCGTGTCCTCCCTGATGAGTCTGATCCAGCGGACGAAAGGCCTAGGACAGACAATACAAATAAATGTGTCTTCGAGAGGGATTACGATGGTTCACCAGGCAGCCAGTGAAGGTTTCTCATATTTTTAATATATCCCATCATTTTCTCATCTTCAAAAATTTTTTTTTTTTGCTTTTTTTTTCTTCTAAAATTTCAAATCTTTGCCAAGTCAATACTAAATGACTGAAGAATTGTTAGCCTCACTTGTTTTCCCCCACTACTTAATTGTTCAGCATTATATTTTTTGGTCAATCAGTGGGAGATTGCATTCTTAGGAAGAGCCAAGTAAAGGTGTTCTGTAACAATTCTTAGCCACTCACAATTGCTTGGGTTATTGAACAGCAGAACTGACCATTCAGACTGTTCCACATCTTTGATCTCCCTTGCATCCTTGAATGATCCTCAAGCATAGCTCAAAGATTGTCCTATACATTTTGCATAATGCTTTTAGTTTTTCAGCAACTTTTGTCCTCTCCACACTTTCGTTTATTCCATTTTACTACCCTTCGCTGGCTGCTTTGGGGGTGCTGTTTGGATTCTTTTTTGAACCCTTGGTGGTGAGAACACCCGCAGAATTATGGACTGTGGTGTGTCTCTATTTGACACCAAGGGAACAGACAGAACCAGCCGTGTCTCCCTGATGAGTCCGATCCAGCGGATGAAAGGCCTAGGAGCAGGCAATACAAATAAATGTGTCTTCAAGAGGGATTACGATGGTTCCCTCAGGCAGCCAGTGAAGGGTTTCTCATATTTTTAATATATTCCCATCATTTTCTTCATCTTCAAAAAAATTTTTTTTTTGCTTTTTTTCTCTCTAAAATTTCAAATCTTTGCCAAGTCAATACTATAATGACTGAAGAATTGTTAGCCTGCACTTGTTTTCCCCCACTACTTGATTGTTCAGCATTATTATATATATATATATATATATATTATATATATATATATATTATATATATATATATATATATATATATGAACAATATAAAAGTGTTCTTTAAAATCTGAAGGTGCTCAACCCCTTGGGGAGCCACATCTGTTAAGAATATTTTTTAAAAATGAAGTATTAAAATCGATTTTAATACTTCATTTTTTAAAAATATTCTTAACAAATATATATATATATATATATATATATATATATATATATATATATATATATATATAATATATAAAACAAAGCTTGCTCTTATGTCTTAGATTGAAGAAATAGGGGGAGATAAGCATTCATATCTGCAGTTGTAGATAATTCTGCCTAACTAACAGTATGTGCTTGAGTGGGTGAATGGGGAAAAATAAAATAAATGCTTCTCAAAATGAGCCTTCAGCAAGCTTATGGTCTCCAAGGGGGAGACAATCTCCATTAGGGAAGGAAACTCACTAACAATAATTTTAATGTAAGGATGGGTAGTCTTTCCGATTCTGAAGGAATGTTCCAAAGTAAACGTGTGCAACCGTTAATAGATATTGACGAGCTTTTGATTGAAACGGACAAACCATATAAAGAAAGAAAATCTAAGGATACGATTTCAAATAGATTTGGACGGAAGCTTTTGGACGTTTTGAAAGAATATAGCCTATTTATTGTGAACGGTCGCCAAACTGGTGAATCGGAGGGAGAAATAACATGTATTGCAAATAGGGGTATGAGTGTTTTGGACTACTTTATATGTTCAATGCCATTGTTTGATAAAATCACTCAGATGTTTGTGCTGAATAGAAGTGAATCAGATCATTTTCCAATTGTATCAGTATGAGATTTTTATGAAGAAATACATCTTGATGGCACTGAAGACATTGCCCTTGAAGATAAAGTCAGATATATTTATAATGAACAGTACTCAGCAAATTATACAGAATATATCCAAGAAAATGCAGATTCTGTATTTTTCACGTTTTCACAATGCTTTGGAAATAGATGTTGATTCAGTGTCAGAATGTATTATTTCATTTATACAAACGGCAGCTGAGGGCATGAAAGCAAAACAAAGGATTGGCGAGTCAAGCTCACAGCCACCCTGGTGGAATCATGAATGCGAACAAGCGAAACAAGATAAATATAAACTACTTAAACAATTTAGAATGACAAATCAACATGAAGATCTAAACAACTATTTAGACAGCAAGAAAGCTTTCAAAGAGCTATGCGAATCTAAACAAAAACAAGAAAACGCAAAAATTGTAAATGAGCTACATACTGCTTGTCAGGAAGTTAATTCTAAATGTTTCTGGAAAAATTTTAAATCACTGACAAGTCCAAAAAGTTATGCTTCTTCCATTTCTCTAAACGAATGGTTCCAGTATTTCCAATCCTTATTCAATTCAGAAATGACTGATCATAATGATTTCTTACCAGAGGTTAAAGACAAACGTGAAAAGCATGAAGTAAATGCGTGTGATGAATGTTTAACATTTGAGTTTGATGATTGGATTTCTGAAGAAGAGATACACACAGCAATTAATAAAATGCGAAAAGGGAAAGCTCCAGGACCTGATGGTCTCCCTACAGACTTCTTCTTTCATGCAAAGGATAACATAGTTACATTTTATGTCCTTTATTCAACAGAGTATTTGAAAATGGAGAGTATCCTGAGAGTTGGACAAAGGCTGTTATATATATCCTTTGCACAAAAAAGGCAGTCGAAAATCAGTAAATAATTATAGAGGTATCTCATTACTAAATGTCGTTAGTAAGATTTACAGCTCAATAATTAATGAGAGGTTGACAAGATTTTGTGAAGAGACTAATAATGTACCCGAAGCACAAGCTGGCTTTCGTAAAGGCTACAGTACAACAGACAATATTTTCACACTCCAATCATTGGTCCAAAAATATTTAACTAAATCAGGATGTCGATTTTATGGATTGTTTGTAGATTTTTCCCAGGCTTTTGATTGTATTCATAGAGAAAAGATGTTATATTTGTTACTATCTAAAGGAATTCATGGTAATATCTTTAGCACTCTAAAAGCTATGTATAAAAAAGTGAAATCAGCAGTGTGCGTTTGGAAATAAGATAACAGAATACTTTGAATGTATTTCAGGTGTAAGACAAGGATGTATTTTAAGTCCTCTGCTGTTTTCTATATTTTCTTTCCGAACTTCAGACAGAATTGTTAAATTGTGGGGCAAGAGGAGTTGATATTTTTGCAGACACATTTGGAATTGTTTCACTAATGTATGCCGATGATATTGTGCTTGTGTCACTGTATAAGACAGTAGACAGGGATATATGTATGAGTATATCCCCCTTTATAACCACCCCTTCCCCTTTTACCTGAGAGTACGAACGCCACACAACAAACACACAGACAAAGGAAAATATGGTGCACAAACAGAAGGCTTTATTTGCATTCACACACGCATTCTCACCAACAGAATGGCAGATGAAAACACCAAGATCTCTACATCCAACACACACAGGCAGTTTTCCCCACACGGAAAAAACACACAAAAAAACCCAAAAGAATCCAACTATACTAACACCAATACGCGACCATCAGCGCATGGTCCCTTATGCATACCTGTGCACGCATGTGCTGCACATTCACATATAATGACCCTTCCCTCAGGAGGCAAACACACACACACACACACACACCTCAGCCCACTGAAGGCCAACACCAGAAGGGAAAAGGGTGAATTATTACATCACCTGGTAACCCCAGGCTGAACTATCAAACAAGGTTGATACCTCATGGAACCTGAGATGCCCACGCGATGTTTTTCCCAAGCTGTATTCCTTATGCTAATTTTTTTATGTACCGGTGTCAGACTATCCGTACACCAAGCTCAACCCCCAAAATATCATTCAAAACAAATTGTTTAAGTGACCCGAAACCCTCAAGATGCTTGCCCACCCCGAAGAAAAGATAGAGCTGAAGTCGAAGGAACTGCAACACTCGGACTGCAGAAGAAAGGAGTCGGCGTCCAGACCGGAACGCACCCTGCCGGATCCAGGTGGGTCCCCACTCCAGGCAGAGGAATGGGCAGGGATGACAGTGGAGGTGGAGGTGACACGACCCCCCAACCCGAGAGGCCGACCCTCACGAATTTGCTGTGTAGGGGAAGGTAAAGAAACTCGCCGGAAACCTGTGGAAAAGGAAATGTCTTACTACCACAGAAGAATAAAGTTATTTGCTGCTTCACTTAGGTATACGCCTCAGAGTGTTTTCATGTTTTTTAGCATTTCATGTTGACTCACTAAATGTAGTCCTGAAATGTACACGTCATCACCTAAAGTGCGGCAGCTGATTGGAATTTTAAACCATGACTTATACAACCAGCCAACTTGACATCAAAATTCTCTCTCACCAGAAATTTTCCATAACACCTTTAAACCAACTTTACTGACTTTCCATTTCCATCAACGGCCACGAACATAATTGTAACTGTTCCTGCATAATAGTGACTATACTGTCTGAGTTATATTCCCACGACTTCAGTTCCCATCGAGGTCTCCAAGATACTATGATTCAGTAAGATCATAAATCATATTTATTCCAACAGCAACCGACCGTTAGTGGCTACCAGTATCAGTCACAGTTCAGGGCCTAGTACCTAATAACATGCTTAATAGAATCAAACACATTTCAAGCAAAACCAAAATAATAGAATTGAACCTGGGTATCTTAATTTCCCAGCAGGCACAATCATAATCCTACAAATGTCATCAGAAATTATCAAGCGCTTGGACAATCACCAATTACATAAGCTCGACAAGGATTTCCGAGCGCTGCTATATATTGTCCTAAACATTGCCTACCAACACCACAATGCTGCGGAAAACTTCTTTGAATACTGGCGCACCACCGTCGACTAAAACAACAACCATAACATATATATACACCAAATGTAGACTTCTGAGGCACCATTCCTAATATCTTAAACATCTTTTATTATCATCTGCTATTTTTCTCTTTTATTTTCCAATCGTGATAACCTGTACTAAGTAATCTAACTGATACTACTATTGTATTTAACATAATCATGAATTCACCTGCAAATCTTTAATAATAATTGGGGGAAAAAACTCTTTTATTAATGTAATAATCCCTAATTTACCTTTCCGCCCATCCAACCCAGTTTGGTTCCAAGCGCAAACACCAAAAGTGAACCTCTACACGACGAGTCTATCCGAGGTACCACCACCCGTCACCTATCGATCGATAAACCTCACACACGCCCAGACACAGCGCATGCAGTCTGCCCTCTGTACCTGGCCCGCACCGCGCGACAGTCTCCTCTTTTAATATAAAAAAATTCCGGTCCTCCGATACCAACGTACACTCTCAGAAAATAACCAATCTTTACCAAACTTGAAACAATATTTCTGTACACCAGCGACCACTACCAAGTACAACATATTATGTCTTAGCACATCAATACCGCTGTAACAAATCCACCTATCTGCATCAATGTAGAACAGAAACGCACATTATTTCATTCCCACATGTACGGTTTTCCTCGACTTTAAGTTCAAGTTATATCTCTTTTCTTCTCTTCAAACTTCCGCACATTTAAATGTCCTCCTTCTCAGTCGAACTCACATAGAAAGAAACTTTGCAAATAAAAATATATCAAAAATCCTCCAGTTCTGGGGACCGAAATACAAAAGTTCATGAAATTATGATATCTGCAACAACCGACTTTACAGCCCTCCAGAATTTCCGTTACATTACACGCTCACCTTGGACAAAAACAGGAACGACACACAGTGGACGACACCCTCAGTCGCTGGGACACTGCCAGACAGCCAATGCCCTGGTAGATGCAGAATCCGCCGCTGAACACCGAAACACCGACAGTCTAAACTCAGACGACACACACTGGACGACACCCTCAGTCGCCGGGACACTGCCAGACAGCCAACGCCCTGGTAGATGCAGAACCCGCCGCTGAACACCGAAACACCGACAGTCTAAACTCAGACGACACACAGTGGACGACACCCTCAGTCGCCGGGACACTGCCAGACAGCCAACGCCCTGGTACATGCAGAACCCGTCACTGAACACCGAAACACCGACAGTCAAAACTCTGGTAGCCAAACCTTCAGAAGTCGGTCGAGGGCATACTGAGAACCCCTGCCCCAACGGCAGAAACAAACTTGAGCACGAGGCCAACCCAACCTTCGCGGATAACGCTTCAATTCGTACTGACTTGCATACACACGACGACACTCTGAATTCACCTCGGAAACTCACAAGACAGCACTCACATGCACGGAATTCCCCACTCACATCGAAGAACTCCAGTTTCACGAGTGTTCGTTTACACACGTAAAACCCACTATTCCGGCGAGTCTAATGTTCCTCCTCCCCCCCCCCCCCCCCCCCCTCTCCAAGAGTTGACAGGTAAGCATACTCCCAGCAGGAATCACGCACTTCATGGCCACTGCCAACCTGGCAATGGACGGGCCACACTCCACAATTGTTACTCAGGTGAGTTCGTGCCTGACAGCTTGTCTTGGATAATGTTATGGACCTTCAAAGAAAAATTAACTGTTTAGAAAAGTACTGCCGAAAATGGGGATTGTCAGTGAATATGGATAAGACAAAAGTTATTGTTTTCAGAAATGGTGGTTTCATTAAGAAGAGTGAAAAATGGAACTTTGACCAAAGGAGATAAACGTTGTATCATCTTATTGCTATCTAGGAATTAATTTCTCTTCAACACTAAACTGGACAAAATGTGTAGAAAACCTGAGCAGCAAAACATTAAGAGCAGTAGCGGGTATAAAAAGGTCATACTTTAAACTTGAAACCATTCCAACCGCAACTGTCTTTAAAATATTTGACATGAAAGTAAAGCCGATTTTGTTGTACGGGTCAGAGATTTGGGGTTATAAAAGTTATGAGGTGATTGAAAGGGTACAAAATAAAATTTGCAAAATGATACTGGGAGTTGGACGAGATGTTAGAAATAAAATAGCACTTGGAGAATGTGGTAGATTTCCCATTTTTATTGATACTTACGTACAGATAATAAAATACTGGTGTCGAATTCTACATTTAGCTGACCATAGATATCCTAAGCAATGTTATGAAATGTTGTTAAATCAAGACAGAGCTGGTCGAAAAAAATTGGGCCGCAAACATAAGAAATATTCTATGTAGACATGGTTTTGGTATAGTGTGGGAAATGCAAAATCCGGGTAATATTAATTTATTTTTGATATCGTTTAAAGCTAGACTACAAGATATACATCGCCAAAACTGGCACGAGGCAGTTTCCTCAGTGGGGGATTATGTTTTATATCATCCTGAGATTGTTAAAGCAACATATATTTCAGATCTGGATAATGTTAAATATAGACGTGCAATATTTTACTGAGAAGTAATAGTATTGCTCTTAATGGCGTACCTCGATTCGGCAAACTATCTACAGACTGTTTTTGTAAACAATGTGAAGGAAATCATGTTGAAGATTTGACCCATTTCCTTTTGAAATGCCCAAGGTATACACTGTTACGACATAAATATGTACCTCCTTTCTATTATCGTTTTCCTTCCACAACGAAATTGCAACTCTTAATACTAAAGTTAAGGGGAAAATTATCGCTAAAAACCGCCATTTTGTAACTGAATGTTTGAAAATACGAAATAATGTTTAGAAACAGCGAATTCTATTTCAGGAGTCATGTGTAAATTAAAAAAAAAATTGCACATGCGTTGTATAGCTGTTAACGTGCCTAAAACAGAAAATGTCAATCGTTATCCCTTGAAGTGAATTATCATTATTAAAAACCTTGTATATACATTTTGTTTATATTATGTCCTACATATATATATATATATATATATAATATATATAATATATATATATATATACCCATCGTCAACACAGCGCAGGCCTCCAGGGGTGGTACAGGACTGCTCTAAGGGCAGGTGAAGACAGTGCTTCTCTGGTCCTCCCCAGCACCTTCGGGTAAGTACCGAGCACCATTCCAGCAACTTACAGAGCAGCTTGGTGTTGCAATGACTGCAAGAAATATTCAATTATAAACAAAGCTTGCTCTTATGTCTTAGATTGAAGAAATAGGGGGAAATAACCATTCATATCTGCAGTGGCAGTTGATACTATATATATATATATATATAATATATATATATATATATATATATATATATATATATATATATATATATATACCAGTTTAAAATCGGATTTTAAAATGGAAGAATTAAACACCTACAAGCTTGTTTCAAGCTAAAACGCTCTCATCAGGATATACAATTTGGGCACGCCATATATATATATATATATATATATATATATATATATATATATATATATATATATATATATAATATATATATATATATATATATATATATATATATATATATAAGATTTTAAAATGGAAGAATTAAAACCAACAAATTTGTTTCGAGCCGGCGCTCTCGTCAGACTTCCATAAAAAACGCGAAAACAAAACAAGCTGAAGGTTGGGGGTGAATTTTATTGGTCACAATTGTACAGAGTGGAAGCAAGAATTCAACGTGATTGATTCATTACACCAGTAATGTGTGAAAATGTCATCAGCAATATGTCTTTTGTGTGGAAAATCCAAGGTCACGTGACAAACCAGCTTGAAGTCCTAATACCGTTTGTGGCCACCATTTGCGTTGACAACTGCTTGACACCTGCGGCTCATTGAGTGGACCAGGTGGTTGATGCGTCCCCTTGGCACACCAGCCCACACATGGACGATGGCCTGGTGAAGTTGAGCCGCTGTTGCTGGTCGTGGACGCAGGAGGTCCAACCGTCTGCCAAGTTCATCCCAAAAATGTTCTATTGGGTTTAAATTGGGACTGAGGGCTGGCCAGGGCAGCACATTGACGTTGTTATGCTGAAGAAATTGCTGGGTGGCCCTGGCGGTGTGTGGTCTTGCATTGTCCTGTTGGAATGTCCAGTTTGGGTGTTGCGCAAAAAAAGGATCGACATGGGGTCTGAGCACCTGGTTGATGTAGCGCTGTGCATTGACACCCTGTCCGCGACCAGGACCAATGTTCTGAAAGATGGCTGGTCCTATGGCGTGGTTAATGCCAATTGCACCCCATATCATAACGTTCGGGCCTCCCCAGGGGTTCCGCTCTACCACACAGGAGTCAGCATAGCGTTCACCAGGTCGACGCCATATTCTGACACGACCGTCAGCCATGTCAATACAAAAACGGCTCTCATCTGAGAACAGTATGCGTCCCCACTGCTGCCTGCACCAGTTGATTCGGGCTTGTGCCCACTGCAGCCTGTCCTGCCGGTGTCTTGGTGTCAGTACCGGACCTCTGTGAGGACGCCTACATGCCAGCCCATTCTCCTGAAGATGCTGCTGCATAGTGTTGAGGCTGATTCGTTGCTTGAGATTCCCAGGCACCTGTCGATCAGTGTTAGCGGCTGTTTGCCGCCTGTCCCGCAGATGGATTCGAACAAGATGGCGATCCTCTCTTTGTGTGGTGACCCAAGGACGGCCTGGCCAGGGACGATCATCAGTGGTACCAGTGACTCGCATGCGGTGCTGCAGACGATAGATGGTTGAGATGTGGACGTTAAAGATGTTGGCGACCTGCCTGGCATCCACACCAGCCTCCAGATGGCCTAGGGCACGATTGCGTTCCTCTGCTCGTAGTCTTGGCATCTCTGTAGCGCTCAGACGGCAAGTCGTTACCTGAACCTTGTAGCGCGGCTTTATAAAGGCTGCATGCCTGCGTACTTGTCGCTGGTTAACTTTGCTCTGCATGGTGTGCACGTGCCTCCCATGCAGCAACCAGTTTTTGCCATTTTTGTCGACCCTCCAATGCCGGGAATGATGTGTTGCTCACACAATTTTTTCACTGCACGTGAGTCTTGGACCCAAACAACTTGCCACAATGGTTCAATATTGTATATTCACCCCTTTTCACCCGAAAAATAGCCTTTCAAATTTTCGCGTTTTTTATGGAAGTCAGTATATATATATATATATAATATATATATATATATGTGTGTGTGTGTGTGTGTGTGTGTGTGTGTGTGTGTGTGTGTGTGTGTGTGTGTGTGTGTGTGTGTGTGTGTGTGTGTGTGTGTGTGTGTATGTGTGTGTGTGTGTGTGTGTGTGTGTGTGTGTGTGTGTGTGTGTGTGTGTGTGTGTGTGTGTGTAGTGTGTGTGTGTGTGTGTGTGTGTGTTGTGTGTGTGTGTGTGTGTGTGTGTGTGTGTGTGTGTGTGTGTGATGCTTTTATTATCAGTACCGTTATTAACGTTTCCTTCACCATTCTTGTTAGCATTATCATCACTTATATGATTGTTAGTCTTGTATTACCATCACTACTATTAACATCACCATCGCCATCGCCACTAGGACTGTTGCCACGGCAACCATGCTGTTTAAGAATCCTCTACCCCACTCTTTCTCCAATACTAGAACTGCTACTGCCATATTATCATTAAAAGTGGTAGTAATCCTGTCTTTATTTATTTTTTTCAATATTTTGATCATCATCGTTACTATGATTACTAGTCCCGTCAGTAATATAATGAGCATCATTACCACCTTGACTCACACATTATCTCCCTTCTGACAGCCTCGTTTTCATTCAACGCCTATATTGCGCTGAATTGATTGAAGATGAGTGATTGAAGATGAGTGATTGAAGATTAGTGATTGAAGATGAATGATTGAAGATGAATGATTGAAGATGAATGATTGAAGATGAGTGATTGAAGATGAGTGATTGAAGATGAGTGATTGAAGATGAATGATTGAAGATGAATGATTGAAGATGAGTGATTGAAGATGAGTGATTGAAGATGAATGATTGAAGATGAATGATTGAAGATGAGTGATTGAAGATGAATGATTGAAGATGAGTGATTGAAGATGAGTGATTGAAGATGAATGATTGAAGATGAGTGATTGAAGATGAAAGATTGAAGATGAGTGATTGAAGATGAATGATTGAAGATGAATGATTGCTCGTTCATTTTCGTTATCCTACCTGTTTTGTATCTTGCCTGAGGAAGACCTAAGAGGTCGAAACGCTTCGTGTTTTGTCTTGCGATTCGTTTGTCCACCTTTTTTGGCGGTTCGCTAACATTTATTTAAGATTTCGTTAGATTTCCGCCTTCAGTCGTCTCACTTTGCAACTAGATGAAAATTTTAAACTTTTAAACTCTCTCTGTGTGTGTGTGTGGTGTGTGTGTGTGTGTGTGTGTGTGTGTGTGGTGTGTGTGTGTGTGTGTGTGTGTGTGTTGTGTGTGTGTGTGGTGTGTTTTAATACAGAACACAGTCTTTTTTTCAGATTAGTATATGCTAAGTGTTCATAGTTTGATGTGAACACAACACAAAATGTCATCTTTTGATTCTTTGTATTTCTGCAATGTTTCTTTTTCAGATTAGTATATGCTAACATCCCAAAGAATGTAAGTGTTCATAGTTTGATGTGAACACAACACAAAATGTCATCTTTTGATTCTTTTGATTTCTGCAATGTTACTTTTCAACCCGTTTAATTTGAACTCAACACAAATTACCTGTCTCCAGACTACTTGATGATATGACAATACGAAAGTTAATTTTCACTCTTTTGATAAAGGTGGGACGTAAACCTTCAGTTATTAAAACCTGTTAACATAAGAATAATATTTTTTAACCTCCTTGATATCATCACTATTATCTATTTTGAATTTATTGAATATTGACTCAATACAGAATGCTAACTTTTCAACCAGTTAATATTAAATAAATGTTAGCGAACGCCCAGAGACGTGGACAAACGAGTCACAAGACAAAACACAACGCGTTTCGACCTCTTAGGTCTTCGTCGGGTGATACATAAACGAATAAACAACGAAAATTCACTTACCTTTGATCGCTTCAGATCGCTTAGGGTTCTCCTTCTTCCTTGCGCTAAACCCTAAGCGATCTGAAGCGATCAAAGCTAAGTGAATTTTCGTTGTTTTATTCGTTATGTTCACCACGAAGATATCACGCGGGCGGTGGTTTCGAACAAGTGGCGACCCTTTTTGTGTGGTGACCCAAGGACGGCCGGGCCCGGGGGACGATCATCAGTGTACCAGTGACTCGCATGCGGTGCTGCAGACGATAGATGGTTGAGATGTGGACGTTAAAGATGTTGGCGACCTGCCTGGCATCCACACCAGCCTCCAGATGGCCTGGGCACGATTGCGTTCCTCTGCTCGTAGTCTTGGCATCTCTTTTAGCGCTCAGACGGCAAGTCGTTACCTGAACCTTGTAGCGCGGCTTTATAAAGGCTGCATGCCTGCGTACTTGTCGCTGGTTAACTTTGCTCTGCATGGTGTGCACGTGCCTCCCATGCAGCAACCAGTTTGCCATTTTTGTCGACCCTCCAATGCCGGAATGATGTGTTTGCTCACACAATTTTTTCACTGCACGTGAGTCTTGGACCCAAACAACTTGCCACAATGGTTCAATATTGTATATTCACCCCTTTTCACCCGAAAAATAGCCTTTCAAATTTCGCGTTTTTTATGGAAGTCAGATATATATATATATATAAATATATATATATATATTTGGTGGTGTGTGTGTGTGTGTGTGTGTGTGTGTGTGTGTGTGTGTGTGTGTGTGTGTGTGTGTGTGTGTGTGTGTGGGTGTGTGTGTATGTGTGTGTGTGTGTGTGTGTGTGTGTGTGTGTGTGTGTGTGTGTGTGTGTGTGTGTGTGTGTGTAGTGTGTTGTGTGTGTGTGTGTGTGTGGTGTGTGTGTGTGTGTGTGTGTGTGTGTGTGTGTGTTGTGTGATGCTTTTATTATCAGTACCGTTATTAACGTTTCCTTCACCATTCTTGTTAGCATTATCATCACTTATATGATTGTTAGTCTTGTATTACCATCACTACTATTAACATCACCATCGCCATCGCCACTAGGACTTTTTGCCACGGCAACCATGCTGTTTAAGAATCCTCTACCCACTCTTTCTCCAATACTAGAACTGCTACTGCCATATTATCATTAAAGTGGTAGTAATCCTGTCTTTATTTATTTTTTTTCAATATTTTGATCATCATCGTTACTATGATTACTAGTCCCGTCAGTAATATAATGAGCATCATTTACCACCTTGACTCACACATTATCTCCCTTCTGACAGCCTCGTTTTCATTCAACGCCTATATTGCGCTGAATTGATTGAAGATGAGTGATTGAAGATGAGTGATTGAAGATTAGTGATTGAAGATGAATGATTGAAGATGAATGATTGAAGATGAATGATTGAAGATGAGTGATTGAAGATGAGTGATTGAAGATGAGTGATTGAAGATGAATGATTGAAGATGAATGATTGAAGATGATGATTGAAGATGAGTGATTGAAGATGAATGATTGAAGATGAATGATTGAAGATGAGTGATTGAAGATGAATGATTGAAGATGAGTGATTGAAGATGAGTGATTGAAGATGAATGATTGAAGATGATGATTGAAGATGAAAGATTGAAGATGATGATTGAAGATGAATGATTGA
>CM031622.1:8260062-8272562 GCA_018398815.1 Conus ventricosus
CTCTGCCTGTTCTTTTATACAAGCATTAATATATTCAAAGCGGCATTAACCTCATCATCAATGAGACTAACAGCTTCCTTCAGCATTAATAATGCACGTTGACTACACATTAGATCATGAAAAGTATTAACATGTTTACATCGCCATTGATACTTACAAATAAATTGTGTGTTTTTCTTTTATGTCTTGTCCATTTCTTACTTCAAATTTTAAAATTTCAAAATGGAGTGACTGAAGGCGGCGAACGAAGCAAGATCAGAATAGAGTTTTAGAACTTACCGCCAATGACATTGACAAACAAAGCACAAGACAAGACACGATGCATTTCAACCACTTGGGTCTTCATCAGGCGAAAAAATAAATCACATTTAACATGTGGGACAGTACAAACTACGAAAAACAAAAAAGAAGAATGAAAATGACTTATCTGTTATTCTCCATGAAGGCGGAAATGACATGAGGCCAGGGGGATTATGGGAGAGGAAACAGAGGGGGGGGGGGGGGGGTTGCGTCAGGGGAGGTGTGTGTGTGTGATATGATAGGGTTGTGTGTCTAGTTTATTAGGATGGTATGATATCTTTGTGATGGTTGTGGTAATGGTGGATAGATAATAATGAAAAAAAAAAAAGGAGAAGAAAGGTGTGTGTGTGGGGGGGGGGGGGGGGGGGATTTAAGGGGAAGGATCAAAACAAAATTAAGATTAGATAGATGGAGGGTTGCTGTAACTACTGTATGAAGTGAGTGAAGAGGATGTGGTGGTGGTGTATGTAAGTGTGTGTGTATGTGTGTGTGTATGTGTGTGTGTTGGTAGGGGATATTGCCAACAGTTGGGCACACTACACCCCCAAGGCATCAATATCCAACAATAACCAAACACACATACCCACCTCTTCCACATCAGTTGGCAATATCCCCTACCAACACACACACATACACACACACATACACACACACTTACATACACCACCACCACATCCTCTTCACTCACTTCATACAGTAGTTACAGCAACCCTCCATCTATCTAATCTTAATTTTGTTTTGATCCTTCCCCCTTAAATCCCCCCCCCCCCCCCCCCCACACACACAAAACCCTTTCTTCTCCTTTTTTTTTTTTATTATCTATCCACCATTACCACAACCATCACAAAGATATCATACCATCCTAATAAACTAGACACACAACCCTATCATATCACACACACACACCTCCCTGACGCAACCCCCCCCCCCCCCCTCTGTTTCCTCTCCCATAATCCCCCTGGCCTCATGTCATTTCCGCCTTCATGGAGAATAACGGATAAGTCATTTTCATTCTTCTTTTTTTGTTTTTCGTAGTTTGTACTGTTCCACATGTTAAATGTGATTTATTTTTTCGCCTGATGAAGACCCAAGTGGTTGAAATGCATCGTGTCTTGTCTTGTGCTTTGTTTGTCAATGTCATTGGCGGTAAGTTCTAAAACTCTATTCCTGATCTTCAAATTTTAAGTTTATAGTGAACTCAATTACTTTACTTACTCCTACAACCCCTTCTGGGGCATAGGCCGCCGACAGAGGTCCTCCGGGCACTGCGGTCCAGGGCGATTCTCTCCAGCTGGTTCCAGGTTTTCCCCAGCGCTGTCACGTCTGCCTACAGGTCTCCGCGCCAGGAGTTCCTTGGGCGGCCCTCTTTCTTTTCCCCTGCGGGTTCCAGGACAATGCCTGCCTGGTGGTGTTGTCGGCAGGCTTTCTTAGGGTGTGGCCTATCCACCTCCATCTCCTTTGGAGAATCTCTGCATCGGCTGGCTTTTGATTCGTCTGTTGCCACAGGTCCTCGTTGCTGATCCTGTCTGGCCAGTGGATCCTCAGTATGCGCCTCAGACAGGAATTGATGAAAGTCTGGATCTTGTTGGTGATGGTAACTGTGGTTCCCAGGTCTGAGCTCCATAAAGAAGTACTGATTTGACGTTGCTATTGAATATCCTTATCTTGGTTTTCTTGGAGATGACATTCGAGTTCCAGATATTCTTCAGCTGAGCTGGAGAAAGGCTGCTCTCGCTTTCCCGATTCTGGCTCTGACATCAGCATCTGTACCACCTTGTATGTCGACGACGCTGCCAAGGTAAGTGAAGTTGCCCACCTCCTCCAGCGCGTTGCCTTCCAGCATGATGGGGTCTTGGTTTGTGGCACTGGCTTTCATGACTTTGCTTTTTCCTTTGTGGATGTTCAGTCCAATGCTGGATGAAGTTTCTGCCACTGTTGTGGTCTTGTTTTGCATCTGTGGCTGGGTGTGTGAAAGAAGGGCCAAATCATCGGCAAAGTCTAGGTCGTCCAGCTGCTTCCAAAGATTCCACTGGATGCCATTGCGCTTGCCTGCGGTTGACGTCTTCATGACCCAGTCTATAGCGAGAAGGAACAGGAGCGGTGAGAGAAGGCACCCTTGTCTCACCCCTGTTTTCATTTCAAAAGCATCTGTAAGTTGGCCTCCATGTACAACTCTGTAGGTCATCCCCTCATAAGAATTTTGGATTATGTTGATGAACTTCGGTGGTACGCCATAATGTCGCAGCAGCTTCCAAATGGATGCTCTGTCGACACTGTCGAAAGCCTTCTCGTAATCGATGAAATTGATATACAGTGGTGAGTTCCACTCCGACGACTGCTCGAGGATGATGCGGAGTGTGGCAATCTGGTCGGTGCAGGATCTGTCCCTGCGGAAGCCCGCTTGCTGATCTCTGAGATGTACGTCCACCTGGTCCTTCATCCTTTCCAATAGGATTCTGTTGAATACCTTTCCTGGGACTGACAGCAATGTGATGCCTCTGTAGTTGGTGCATGAGCTGAGGTCACCTGTCTTCGGCAGTTTGATCGGGTAACCTTCTTTCCATTCTGTCGGGACCCGTTCTTCCTTCCAAATCCTTGCAAACGAGGGTGTAATATCTCTGCTATGGTTTCTGTATCCATCTTCAAAACCTCTGCAGGTATATTGTCTGGGCCTGCAGCCTTTCCGTTCCTTAGCTTCTTCATCGCCTCTCTGATCTCTTTTCTGGTAGGTATGCCGCAGTTGATGGGAAGATCGTTCTCAGCTGGCTGGATGTTTGGTGGATTTTCTGGCATTGGCCTGTTTAGTAGCTCTTCAAAGTGTTCTTTCCATCTCTGTTTCTGTCCATCTTCACCTTATATTGCCTTTCCCTCCTTGTCTTTCACGGGCCTCTCTGGCTTGCTGAACTTTCCTGACAACTTCTTCGTGGTGTTGTACATATTCTTCATGTTGCGAAGTCTCGCTGCCTCTTCTGCCTCCACTGCCAGATTCTCAATATACTTCCTCTGGTCTGCCTTCACACTTTTCTTTACGTCTTTCTTAACTCCTGTATACTGTTGCTGAGCTCTGGTTTTCCCTGTTCTTGTTCGGCTGTTGTTGACTGTCGCCTTCTTCTGCTTTCTCTCTTCTATTTTCTCTAAAGAATCTGCCGAGATCCACTCCTTTTGATTTTGTTTTGTATGGCCTAGTGCAACTTTACAGGTTGTAACCCAGGCCTCTTTCATTGTTCCCCACCTCTCATCAATTGTCTCTTCTTCCTAAAGCAGCTCTTGCAGGATCTGGTAGCGGTTTGAAACCCAGGTGGCCTTGCGGATTCTCTTGTGCGGGAAGATGCTTCCTCCTATGACGAGCTCACTTGTGGCGCACAGGTCTGCAAACCTCTCGCCATTGTCGTTCATGTCGCCCAGCCCATGACGCCCCATGATCTCCTCATAGCCTGTGTTGTCGCTGCCAATCTTGGCGTTGAAGTCTCCCATGGCAACTGTGATGTCTCTTCCAGGGAAACTCTGAAGAACTGTTTGGAGTCTATTGTAGAAGTCATCATTGTCATCCTCCTCACTGTCATTCGTCGGAGCGTAACATTGTACAATGTTTAGGTTGAGATGGCGTTTTTTTCAGTTCTGAAGGACGCTGTGATGATCCTGGGACCATGAGCCTGCCATCCAGTCAGTGCTCTCTGAGCAGTCTTGGACAGCATCAGGGCCACTCTGTGGGTGTACGGCGCATTGTCCTCCTCGTGGCCCGAAAACAGCAGCAGCTCTCCTGTGGTCAGTCTCCTCTGTCCTACTCCTATCCATCTTTACATTGAACACCAGAGGTAAATGGTCGGATTCTATGCGTTCATTCACACAGAGGTTGCACGATAGATTAACAAGAGTAAAGATGTCATAGCAAATTACAAAATAGTCGATCACACTGTTCCCTGTCTCTGAAATGTATGGAAAACGACCTTGACGGTCGCCGTCACTCACACCATTCAAAATGCACATATCTAGCGCAGTACACATGTTGAACAACAGCTTACCATCTGCGTTTGATGTCTTGTCTTCGGAACATCTCTTAATATAGGTTCCGTTGGGTAAACTGAAAGGACACTTTTTTGTTGTAGATTCCTGACAAATGTTGGAAATTCTGCTATTTAGATCTCCAGCCAGAAGTAAAATCATATCAGGCATACTGAGCATAACATCAGAAAGGCAGTTTTCCAAACATTTATGCCATTATCAATATCATAGTAAGTATAGAATGGGAATTATCCGGAGGTACATATATACATGCATCAAGAACACTCTTAGAAAAAAACAAACACATCTTTAGAAATACTTAACATGATCGTATTATTAGGGTCAGTGGATAGCTCTCGTACGAAGGGTGAAAATTCCGCTTTGATCAGACACATAAGACCCCCAGATCGTCTTCCTCGTTTTGTAAATTGACGAGCAGGTTTACAGAAAACTTTATGATTGCTGAATACATTTGAATGCAAAATTTCAAGAAACATTTTTATTAAGCAAACAAAATCAAACGATGTTATGTACGAACAAATGTTTTATCAGATAGCTTAGCAAGCCATTCACGTTCCAATGCAAAAATGATACATGTTTTCTGTTCGTACCACTTGAATTTACATCATAGTGGCTTTCTGTAGAATTACCTCGACCACTCACAGTTACTATTTCTCTTCTATTATCAGACACTACATTAACTGCACCGTTTGCCAATGACAATGGAATAAAACTTGGTATCCGAACATCGGTGCAAGAAGAAAAACGGTCATTCCACATGAAAGACGAATCATCTTCGTCATCCCTTAAATCATCCACAGAAACTTCGGAAGGGACGTTTACATTCAATGTTGAAAGAGACACAACCTTATTTTCCTTTTGATTATTTACAAAAAAAACTTTGATGGAGAAATACATATTCAGCTGATGAACTAGGCATACCACCTTCATTCATTGTCTCATTCATTCTTTCATTGTCTGTACTGACATTAGAAGAGCAATGGGCATTTGACAAAGCAGATAATGCATTCTCCAACATTCCTTCATTATGTACAGGCAGATTACAAGTTCAGCATGCATTCAATGAGAAAGATAAACCATTCTCAATCGCTTTTTCATTTTGAACACAAAATTTAGAACAAAAACATCCATCGAACATGAAAGGAAACACATTTTCATCCACTCTTTCATTATGTGTGTGAACAAAATTCGATGCGTCATCAGGTACACGTTTATTGATCACTGCAAAAACATCTGAATGTGTTCTGCTTAACGACACATTGCACGAACAGTTTCTGTCGTGAACTTTACATTCAACAGAGAACGTTAACACAGCAGTATCACCCGTCCCAACCCGAGCTGTATGTGATGTGCCCTCCTTACCCTCTCCGCTAAACGGTGCTACACTTTTTTCTTTACCCTTTTCGTTTTGATTATGGAACAGTTTTGATGAGTTATATTGTTTTGAAATTACTTTTACAGGCCGGCCACATCTCTAGATGGACATTTTCAGATTGTCGTCCTGCTCTAAGTAAGACTTCTCACCTTCAATGACCAGGTGATCAAAGATCATTGACACTTCCTTATTTTCTTTTCTAGCATCTCTCAGGTGAGGGACAAGTTTTTTGCGCATTTCTCAAACTCGCTGAGACAAAACTTCTCCGATGAATACCTTGGTACCTCTCAACCCCTGCCTGGCACTCAAAATTGTTTCCTTGTCTCTAAAAAAAAAATGTACAACAACCAATGATCGGTGAATCCGGTTTGCCGTTCAGCCTGTGGAGCGTGTCAAACTGTTTGTCCTTTGGCAGCTCTGATTTGTCAGTTAATAAATCATGAACAAGGCCATCACAGTTCTGCCTTGTTTCCCGTTCTCTCCTGGGAATACGTGGAATATAGCATTGTTTCTCTTTGAACGACATTCTAAATCGCCAGACTTGCGTTCAAGTTTGAACACTTTTTCGTTCAGACTGTCATTCTGTGCCTTGAGGTTGTCATTTTCACATCCGAGATCATCGCCTCCTTCTTCAAATACAAAACCTCATCATGTAGTCCAGCATACATCTCTTTCATGTCCCGCATATCAGCTTTCATTTCATCAAACTTACAATTGAGGTCCTGAATGGAAGACAGCACATCACGTAGACTGGTTCTGTAGCCATCCGGAAGGGAGAGGAGTTGGATGCTGGTGAACCACCACTGGAGTTCTTCAGTCTGGTCTGCCTCAGGTCTGCTGCTTTGTTGCCAGAAGTAGGTCCAGGGTTCAGCTCAACGTCGCCACCGCGCTGAAGTAAAAATCCGTAATTCAACAGAGAGAGGATCAACCCTACGGTGACACCGTCTCGCCACGTACGATTCTTCAATGTCTGAAAGTTTATGGCAGTCTTTTTTTAAATCACTACGATGCATAAACGCAAGAAATACAGGGAAAAATCCACCTCAAACAACACGGAAGGAACGATGTATTGACGGCATGGTGTTGGCTGCACAAGAACACTTCACAAAAAGTCTCTGGACTTCACAATACCACTTTGATTTCGGAGCTCAAACTTGTTGGTGTTTACACTCTGCATGCCAGAAGGGTATCCTTGGAGAAGATGTGCAAGAAGTAGAAGAAGTTACCTTTCTTGACATTAATAGTCACGCAGGTGTCCTCGACCGCCCAAACTCAAGAATAGAAGTAATCTCAGCAATTAAAAAAACTCAAAAACAGAGAAGCTGCGGGCCCTGATGGTATACTTGGAGAATTGTTTAAAAATGCTGGGAATGGCGTGACTGATTTTTTGGTCATATTCTTAATATCATTTTTGACTAAGGGATATTTCCTGATAAATGGACAGAGTCGATTTTATTACCATTATCTAAGAAAAGTGAAGTCAGTTATGTGGTTCAATAATCAACTGTAGAAGAGTGGGTCGAACATAATAATAGCACTGGCAAGTGGTAGGCAGGATTTAAGAAAGCTTATTCAACTATCGATGAAATGTTTACACTTTTAGCTATTATACAGAGACAGTTTTCATGGAATCGTAAATTATACGTAGCCTTCATTGACTTTGAAAAGGCATTTGATTCAGTATCTAGAAAATTGCTTAAGCCAATACTTCAAAAGAATGGAATAAACGGTAAGATACATTGGTATATTAAGAGCATGTATGATTGTGTAAACGCGAGGGTTAGATGTGGTGGAGATTTACAGACTTCATAATATGCACAAAGGGGTGAAGCAAGGAGATGCCTGTGGTCCCGTTTTGTTTTCCCTATTTATCAACGAATTGGCACAAGAAATAATAGAGAACAAAAGACATGGTGAAACCCTGTCTCCAGATATAGTTGAATTGTTTATTTTGTTATTTGCAGATGATATAGCTTTGTTGTCGGAAACCCCCTTTGGCCTCCAGACCCAGTTGAATAATGTATGTAACTCCAACTTAAGGTAAATATGAGAAAGAGTAATATTCTTGTATTTAGAAATGGAGGTTACTTTGCAGCAAGAGAGATACGGTCTTTTAACGGTGGGCAAAATAATGTTGTTAACTGTTACAAATATCTTGGTATTTCTTTTTCTACCCAGTTCAGTTTTGTGGCTGCTTGTAAAGATCTCGCTAGCAGGGTAAGAAATGCATTATTATTTATTCTTCAACGATTGTACAAACTTAATAATACTTCGCTTAAAGTAATGTTCAAATTTATTGATACTCAGGTGCAACTCGTTGCTGTCTATGGTGCTGAATTGTGGGGATTGGATGAGGCCGCTTTTCATATTAAAAAGGTTCAATTGTATGCTCTTAAAAGTTTTTAGGAATCCAAATAAAACGCCTAACGATCAAGTTTATGGAGATGCCGGACGTTATCCTATTCATATAAATTCACGTGTGCAATGTGTTAGATACTGGCTAAAGATATTACGGATGACTGATAACAGGTTACCCTTGAAGGCTTATAACATGTTGTTTTGGTTGGATTCACGTGGTAAGACACATGGGCGTCAAGCGTTCGTAAGACACTATTTTTAAATGGCTTTGGATTTGTATGGCTGAACCAGGGTGTGGATAATGTGAAACACTGTTTGCAAGTATTTCGTCAGAGACTCATTGATAGCAGATGGCAAAACTGGCATGAACATATTCAAGAAAGTGATGTGTTTTCATAGTACAGAACATTTAAACCATCTAATAATTGCGAAATGTATGTTTCACTTGATACTGACAGACATGTTAAAAATTGCATGACGAAGTTCAGATTTGGTGTTTCAGACATAGCAGTGTATCGTCAACGGTATCATGTCATTTCTGACAGCAGTTTAATATATATGCCCGCTCTGTCAAAAGGCGAATGATGACGAAGTACACTTTTTGTTCTTCTACCCTGTTCTCAGTGACCTACGGCGGGAACATAATCCACTTAAATGTTATGCAAACCCATGTCAGTTTTGTGTCATTGTACTAATTGCGAATGAAAATAAAATTATTGTGAGAAATTTGTGCATATATGTGTATAGAGCTTTTAAGAGGCGAGCTGTTATGTTTACCTAATAAGTGTATGAATGCGCCAATGTTGCATGAATGCTGCTTTATTAGAATACAGTTAATACCCGAGTCAGTAGATTGTACTTCATGCGCTGGTACAACAGATTGTACTTCATGCATTTTTGTGTTATCTTGTTGTTGGTGCGCTCATCATGCTTTGTTTTGAGAATTATACCCCTTAAGAATGGGCTGTGACCTATCCTGGAATAAATTTCATTTCATTTCATTTCTCTCTCTCTCTCTCTTTCTCTTTCTCTCTCTCTCTCTCTCTCTCTCTCTCTCTCTCTCTCTCTCTCTTTTCTCTCTCTCTCTCTCTCTCTCTCTCTGTCTCTCTCTGTGTGTGTGTGTGTGTGTGTGTGTGTGTGTGTGTGTGTGTGTGGGGTGTGTGGGGTGTGTGTGTGTGTGTGTGTGTGTGTGTGTGTGTGTGTGTGTGTGTGTGTGTGTGTTGCCAAATATTGCCAAGTCAAGCAAGATGAGTCTATGAGTTATGGTGATGTTATGCAAATTAAATCACATGAAATCATCGATTCGAAAATCTTACTTGCTTCAACAGTTACAAATCTTTACACAACTGTAAGAATGTATGGTGAAATTTACATTGTTGCAAAAATGATAGAAAGATAATACCAATCGTGCGATCTCATGTTGTTGATGACACACATTAAGAATATATCACCGTTAAAACGTGAGACACCCCAAGTGAGAATGGTAATCATCAGTGCAGATGTGCACTAACGTAGGTGAATAAAGAGAGGTGTGGATGGTGGGGGGGGGGGGGGGGGGGGGGTGGCAGCAAGAGAAGAATGGGGACATGAGGACATAGGTGTCTCAAGTGGATGGAGAAAGAAAATGAAGAAAGTGAAATAAGACAGATTTGGAAGTGGTCTTTTCTTGCTGTCAGTGGCAGTGCTGTCGCAGGTCAAGATCAAGGTATGTGCTGCCCTTCTTTACCAGTGGTGGGGGAAAAAAGACAGAGAGGATGGCGGAAATATGAAGGGGGGCTGAAGGGAGGAGGGTGAGGAAAAGGAGGGGGAGAAGAGAGAAGGGGGAAAGGGGGGAGGACTGTTGATAGAGGTGCTCAGTTGATTAGCAGAATAGAGATGCCGAAACAATCTATCACGAAAATGTTTGGGATACTTCAGTATGACGGTGACAGCCACAAATACTCTGCATATTTGTTGGCCAGCTGTGTTCAACTGATAAATCTAGCCAGAGGCGTGGACGTATCAATGAGCTGTTTCAAAGAATTATTCTGAAAGCCCTCTTTACTGACATTCATGTTGCTCGTTGTAAAGAAATAGAAGAGGAAAGTGATTTGGTAATGAAGGGTCGGTGATTAAGAGGAGGGGACATTATTATGACCACATAGGTCAAGTTTGAATAGGCCTAGTTTGTGACAGTTTCAATCCCAGCTAGGCATAACAGCTCTAGAGATAGCAGGCAGGCCTGTGAAACATGGGTCAACACGGTTCAATACAACATCAGAGGGCGAGAGCAGGCGAACATGAGCTACAGAGCTCTGTCCCTCTCAGATCGTTTGAACCATCTTTTGTCATTTATCTACATGTGACAGTCGCACAAAGAACATCATGGCATAAGCTTCTCTTGTTCTGTGTCTGAGGTAAAGGTTTGCAGGACAGGCAGAGGTTAGTGTGACTGGACATAGAGAGGCAGGGACTGAGCAAGTGTTTCTTTTCGCTCATCAGAAACTGGATTTGTCTCTGCACAACTGTTACGGAAGAGCTTGGCACCACGGTTTACGATGAATGCACAGTAATGTCACCATACCATCACGACACAGATTCTGGAGGGGTGACATCTGACGTCAGTTCCTTCACCAACAGTACGAATCACACGTCCAGATTTCCCCACCAGGAGGTGTTCTTACCTTGCAACAATCCTCGAAATATTGTCAGTCCTCATGTGGCGGAAATGATGGATCTTGTGATGTATGCCGGGATACTTCCTGTCCTCGTGACTTATGGCGTCATCACCAACGTCATCAATATGACTGTCTTTGCATGGCAGGGATTGTCAGACCGAATCAATTTATGTCTATTCAGGTAAGATGTGACCTTATGTTAGAGTTTGTGGACTATAGATGTGATGGTATTTTAGTCAGTACTACAATTCATGTTTACGTTCATGCCAACGAGGCTGTCTATTTTCGTTCATTACTCAGTGTCCAAACCTTTTCTCACAGCGAGTATGGAAAGTCTCTTGTCCCATAGAAGTTTCCGCTTTCAGATATCTCATGACTCCAGGTTATATTGGGACCTACTCACACAGCGTTTATCTCCCAAGTCATTATCTTATTCCGATTACTCTGTGTTAATTCAACGTCACCAGTCTACACTGGAAAGCAATGCAGTCCATTAATATTTTCAGCCCTGCTGCATCCTGTTGTGTTGTACATTATGTTGTGTGTGTTTTTTCATGGTCCACTTGTGTTCAGTTCCAAAGGATATTGTGTGTAGAGGTTTATCTCCTCTTGTTATATTTCATTTGTAAGTATTGCTAATTTTAATGTTCTCTTTCTGTTTCTTTGAGAATGTTTAAGTGAAGAGCCATGTATCTATTTGCAGAATGCTACCATTCATGAATGGTTTTACCATCTCTGAACTAATGATGAAAGAGGACCATTCCTGTTTGTTTTGGGAGATGGTGACGTGAATACCTCTCGTTTGGTTTCTGTTTGTTTGTTTGTTTGTTTTTTGACAACTTGGGTCACTGGCCTGTGTTTCCAGGTGACTATGCATTCCAAAGAAACACAATATTGTGCAAGGTGTGCTTACTTATGATCATACAGACACTGTAGCCTCCTTGTGGTGGGATGAGGGAGACAGACTGAGTACCAAGTACCATTGTCTGTTTTGTCTGGCATCTCTTGAGAGGACGGGCTTTCATTTCTGGTGACACTATGCCCACCAATCCGGTTTAAGTGACGTGTAGCATTTGAAGAGATTAAAGTATATCGCAAGATAAAAGAAAAGAAGAAAATATCACATGAAAATGAGACGGGTTGGGAGCAGTTGTGCTGCAGTACTGACTGTCTGGGCGACTCTTCTCGTTGTGTTGTCTGTTGAGAACTGAAGTGTTGACTGCAATGCTTCTCTGTGTGTCGTTGTTTACGTCTGAAGTGCCAATAGAAATGCATCCTTCTGTGTTTCCTGTTCATGTCCGAAGTGCCAACTGTAGCACTGTAACGCTTCCCCGTGTGTTTTCTCTTAATGTCTGAAGTGCCAACTGTCAGGCTTTCCTCAGCGTTTTCTCTTAATGTCTGAAGTGCCGACTGTAACGCGTTTCTCTGTGTTTCCTGTTTCTGTCTGAAGTGCCGACTGTAACGTTTCTTTCTGTGTTTCCTGTTTCTGTCTGAAGTGCCGACTGTAACGCTGCCCTCTGTGTTTCCTATTCATGACCGAAGTGCTGACTGCAATATTAACCACTGCATTTTCTGTTCCTCTCTGACGTGTTAAGTGTAATGCTTTCCAGTGGTTTCCTGTTTACCTCCCAAGTGCTGACCGCAATGCTTCCCTTTATGTTACTGTTACTGTCCTTGGTGCTGTCCATAATCCCCTCCATGGTCCAGTCGGAAGTGCTGACTGAAGTGCTTCCCTTGGTGTTTCCTTGTTCTGTTTAAAGTGGTAACTGTGATGCTTCTTTTTGTAC
>CM031622.1:8277562-8280125 GCA_018398815.1 Conus ventricosus
AGTCTTTAGACCCCTTACCCCATCTCTCTCTCTCTCTCTCTCTCTCTCTCTCTCTCTCTCTCTCTCCCCTCTTCTCTCTCTCTCTCTCTCTCTCTCTCTTTCTCTCTCTCTCTCTCTCTCTCTCTCTCTCTCTCTCTCTCTCTCTCTCTCTCTCTCTCTCTCTCATACAAGTGTTTTGGCCTTGAACTCCTTATTATATTAAGGTCATTAAGGTCATGACTTTTGTGTATGCTGTCAGGATTCAAACATCCCCTCTCTGAATGACTGGACTCCTCAAAGATGAGTCACTTGTCTCTGATGTTTTGAATCACTCAACAAATGGTCTGCTGCTAGAACGTTTAACCAAATGCACTGTCCGAGTGCGTGCTCACGTGTACTTGGGAGCTGATTTACGAAGGAGGAAGAAAGTGGTCCTAACGTCGAAGGTTCTTTCTACTGTAAGTTTGTAGAAACCATTGACAGCAGTGAGACCACTGTAAAAAGACATTTTCACGACAAACGGGTAAAAGACCACTTGAAAAAGGGAAACCTTGACTTGAGGAGAGAAACCACCAAGAAAAGTAGGTAGTCGTGAGGACCAAAAGAAAGCAAGGAATTAAAATAATCATGAGGAAATAAGAACATGTGAAAAAAAAATGTAATTGAGAAAGTAAGAAATTTGTTAGGATGCGAAATACGGTTCAGACAGTTAGAAACGTTTATAAGTAAATGAGAAAATTGTTATTCACGTTCAGTACTCTCTGTGCCGTTTGACCCTTAGGGTGACGGCAAGGGATCACTGCCACCTGCCTCTGTTTGTAGTGTCTCTGGGGACTGACTTGAGTGCCTGTCTGTCTGTCTGTCCGTCTGTTTGTCTGTCTGTCTGTCTGTCGGGCCTGTCTGTCTGCCTCCCTCCCTCCTCCCTCCCTCTCTCTGTGACTTCATATATGTGTGTGCGAGCGTGCGCGCGTGCGTGTGTGTGCAAGTTGTGTGTGTGTGTGTGTGTGTGTGTGTGTGTGTGTGTGTGTGTGTGTGTGTGTGTGTGTGTGTGTGTGTGTGTGTTTGTGTTCTGGTAGTTCACCAGACATTTCACGGATACGCACACGTGTTCAGCGGACTCGAAAATTCAGCGGACGTCCGCTGAATTTTTCCTTTTGTAGAACAACACTTTATAGTCATACAGAAGTCCTCTCCAAATCTGAGAAAAATCGGAAACCTGTCCGCAAAAAATATAATTCACAAACTTCGGAGTGTAAATTTGTGTATCTGGATTTCGCTTCCGTTTTAGATCTGAAATGTTTCAATGGATGCAAGTCTGCAGAAGTATGACGTAAAGTTCGTAGACGTGACGTCACAGCTTCATTGCAAATGGCGGCCAGTGATGTTTACAGCGACAATGCTTCTCAAGTTCTCCTTTCGTTGATGTTTGCAGGTGAGTTTGTATCATTTAAGTGATTGCCAGTGTATTTAAAATTATAGTAATCACAAAATTTAAGCATTCTGGGTCCCGTCTTCTTTATTTTGTTTATCAACGATTTGTCAGAATATATCCAGTCAATTCTTCGCAGATGGTACTAAGCTAGCTTAAAATGGCAAAGCAGATGATTGTCGGAAATTGCAAAAAGACATTGATAATCTGCAAAAGTGGACAGAAATGTGGAATTTGTATTGACAACGCGATACGGCTACGGAACTATTGACCTTTACAAGCGATCGGGTAGTTTGATTTCAAGTATTTGCCTCATTAAAACTACTTCGCTCTCTCTCTCTCTCTCTCTCTCTCTCTCTCTCTCTCTCTCTCTCTATAGATGCGATCAGTTCTGTCAGTAATGTGTTGTTAAATTGCTTCCGCTTTATCCTTTGCAAATGTTTATACTCTCTTCTCGCCCTACAGTAACTGTTACGATCTTCTTGTCATGTGTACGTTTAAATTTCTTAAGTAAATTACGAACTTTTTCTTTTATTTTGATGACATTCAGTGTCAAACCAGTCTTTGGACTTCAAATCATTATTAATTCTTATTTCCTTTTTCATACACTCTGCAGCATCTTTAACACATGTATTGAAAATATTCAAGGCTTCATTTATATTGACATCAATGAGACGACGGCATAGTTAATTTTCTCATGAATCTGTTGCGAAACAATGTTATTCATGAACACATTAGCATAATCTTCATTCCATACATATTTTCCAACGTAAAACTGTTGACAGAAGAATTGGTCTCCGACATGACATTGTCACTACAAAAACTTAAATGAAGTTCCACAGGCATATGATCAGAGTCAAATCTCTCAGATACTCGTAATTCGCATGAATCACACAACAATGCATACAATTCACATGACATAACAAAGTAATCATTCACACTGCATCCGGTATCTGATATGTACGTGTAGCAACCTTGCTGGTCGCCCATAACAATACCGTTGAGAATGCACAAATCAAATGCAGTACACATATTCAACAACTGTTTGCCATAATTATTCAATACAGAGTCTTCTGAAAATCTGACACTCATGGATGACTTGCATGTGAATTCAAAAATCGGAAATCCTTGACAAGGTGAACACTAGCACTGTTA
>CM031622.1:8280225-8346913 GCA_018398815.1 Conus ventricosus
GAGGATCTCTTCTTTACCCCTCTCTCCCCCTCTCTCTCTCTCACTCTCTCTCCCACACACACACAGATACAGACCAGTTCATGGGGTGCAGGATGTAGGTGGCGAAGTAGCGGAAGTTGTGGACGGCCCTGGGGATGTCCACAGTCCGGGCGAACCACACGGGCTTGCCCTGGTCCCGGGACCTCCAGGCGAGCGAACTCCTCCAGCCGGCTCTCCAACAGGTCCGCCACACGCATCAGTAGAGCCGACCGCTCCTGGGCGGTTTTAAGCTGACCATCTGGAATCGATCAACACACACACACACACACACACACACACACACACACACACCACACACACGACAGACAGGCAACACACACGCGCCGCGCGCACAACACACACACACACACGCACACACCCACACACACACACACACACATCACACAAGAGAGAGGAGAGCAGAGAGAGAGAGAGAGAGAAGAGAGAGAGAGAGAGAGAGAGAGGAGAGAGAGAGAAGTAGTTTTTTTTCTTCTAATTAGCAGAATATCAATAATATATTATATATATCACATACTTATATATCTACACACACACACACACACACACACACACACAACACACACAACACATTCCAAATATTCTAAATTTGCATTGCTGTGTTAAAATAAAGACATGAAACCCTGTTTTTCATTGATCACTGCTATCTTTTCTCAACAAACAGCATATTGATGCCAACACATTACTTCACCTGTTACAATGAACATCATCCCACAGCATTGTTTACTATTTTAAACAAGAACACCATTTATATGAACCTCCCACCCCACCCCATAGTGGATGAAGAGATATGAGCTCCCTCTTGCGCCCCTTCCCCCCCCCGCCCCCCCCCCCCCCCCCAAACACATTACCCTCCTCCCCACCCATCCCCCCCTTTTTTTCTTTCCCTCAACCCCCCCCCCCCCCCCCCCCCAATCATACTTTATCACCCATTTATCTTCCATCCCCTTCTCCCTCCCTTATTACATTACCCACACACCTTTCACAACTACCCACACATAACTACCACCACCTCTTTCATCACCCAGCGAAAATCATTTTTTTATTCACCTAAACCTTTTATTTTATTTTATTTTATTTATTTATTTATTTACCCCCCCCCCCCCAGTTTCCCTCCCCCCCCCCTCACCATATCATCAATCCACCATTACCACAACCGTCAAAAAGTACACACCACCCCACCAGACACACAACCCTATCGTACACCCCCCCCCCCCCCCCTACGAAAACCCCCCCCCCCTCCTTTTCCTCTCCCATAATCCCCCTTGTCATTTCCGCCTAGCGGCTATTGTCCCCACCACAGGGAAAAGCAGACGAGTCAGTTTTCGTTCTTTGTTTTGTACGCCCCCAAATGTTAAATGCGATTTATTTTTCGCCTGAAGAAGCCCAAGAGGTTGAAATGCATCGTGTCTTGTCATGTGCTTTGTTTGTCAATGTCTTTGGGCGGTAAGTAACAAACTATTTCTAAATTTTGCTTCGTTCGCCGCCGTCAGTCACTCCATTTTGAAAAAGGTATAATATTGGCCAAGTTAGCCATTTTCACACTTGCAGTTACTATTCTACGAAGCTAATACTAATGATACAAACGTATGCATCAGAGGAGATAAGAGAGGGGAGAGAGAATAAAGAATGGTAAAGAAAAACAAAAAAGACTGAATCATAGCTAAATCGTGCTCGCAGTGTAGAGAAAATGGAGTGTCTTTCCTATCTCCATCCATTGAGGAAAGTAAAAATTTAATTAAAATGATACCCATTGGCAACAGCTGTTCGTACGTACATGATGAAAGCCTTGCTCTGCTGCTCGCACGGCCTTCTCCACGCTTGGTCGTCACTCTTGGGGACTCGCGCCCACACTTTACCTGTGGAAGGGTCTTCACTGTCCAAAAACTCGCCCGATGCATGGTCGACGAAGTCGCCGTCAATGAAGTTTTTGAGCACGAGAAGAGAAGAGCCGCTGTTTCCCCCGTCCGCCATCTTTGTGTGTTGTGTTGTGTGTGGAAGGGATGCGATAGAGGAGCTAGCACGGTTGACGTGAACCGAACGCGTGTGTCTCGACGTTTATGACCTTGTTGAATCAGCGACAGGGACGTTATGTGAGAGTGAGTTTTGGCTTGCGTGCTGCGTGGGTGTCAGCTTTCAAATGCTCCCCAACCCCCCTACCCCCACCCCAGCCCCTTCGCGCACTTTATCCCCAACCTCTCTCTCTTCTCTCTCTCTCTCTGGCAATCATGCCTTTTTGTTTTCCCATTTGTGCTTATTTTCATTCTTTTTCCTGGTGCTTTCAAATCGATTGTCTTGGATCTCCTTGGTATTTTTTGTGTTGTTTAGATTGTTCTAAACATCTCTTTCCCGCACCCCACTCTCGCCTCTCTCTTCTTCTCTTCCTCTCTCTCTCTCTCTCTCTCTCTTCTCTCTTCCCCCTCCTCTGCCTTTCTATCTTTACTTCGCCCCTTGCCCTCTTTCCCTTTCCTTCTTCTCTCTTCTCTCTCTCTCTCTCTTTCATTTTACTTTTTCTTTTCACTTTTTTTAAAAATTCCGTATTTTATTTCAGTTCTAGCTACTTTTTTTTGCATGCTTCTTTCGCTGCCTTGTCTTTATTTTTCATCGTTGACCCTTCTTAGGGCGAGGACTGGATGTAAAAAAGCACATCATGCATACTCTTATCCTCGAAAATAAATAATTTTGTCTTGTCTGTCTCTCTCTCTCTCTCTCTCTCTCTCTCTCTTCTCTCTCTCTCTCTCACTCATCTCTCTCTCTCTCTCTCTTCCACAGAGTCGATAAAATACCAATGAATACGTATAAACTTTCAAGAAACACACCTGTCTAGCATTGTAGGTTGTTTTGAGCTCCACGAGTGCGAGCTGGTCCTGAAGATCGCTGAGGTGAAAGAAAAGATCCACAACCTCCATGACCTCTGGGTGGCCACGCAGAACGAGCTGGGGAGGGGGCGTGGAGGGGGAGGAGCTGAGGAGATCGTCGCTCTCCATCGACAGTGCAAGGACATGCGGAGAAGGAACGGCGACCTTAGCAGGAGAATTAAGAGACCTGGAGATGGAGCTTGACGACCTCGAGGGACGATGTAACTGAATTGATAACCTCACGTTCTTTGGCTTGCCGGGTAAGGCGATGAGACACTGACAGAGCGTGAGGTGTAGTGAAGGAGCCTCGAACTGAGAAACGGAACTGTTCTCATGATCTCGATTGGACAGGGTTCATCGTTTAAGCTCTAAACCTGACTGACTCCCCGTGATTGCCAGTGTGTGTGTGTGTGTGTGTGTGTGAGAGAGAGAGAGAGAGAGAGAGAAGAGAGAGAGAGAGTGTGTGTGTGGTGTGTGAGAGAGAGAGAGGAGAGAGAGAGAGAGAGAGAGAGAGAGGAGAGAGAGTTGTGTGTGTGTGTGTTGTGTGTGTGTGTGTGTGGTGTTTGTGTGTGCACGCGCGCGCGTGCGTTCACCCGAGTGTGTGCGTGCGTGTGTGGGTGTGGTTTAACACACAGAAGATCTATGTGCTACAGACTAAAGGTAAGCTCCGGGGAAGTAAGATTTTCATTGGCCACGACTGTCAGTTGTGTAGGAGAAAGTCAGAGAGAAGGCATGACTCCACGTTTCAAATAAAGCGGTGATGAAGGTCAACGAGCTACCACCTCCAGTGAAATGGCCAGAACTATTGTTCTGTCGATTCTAGTAACAGTCGGTGGCATTAATTAAATAGGACGTTCTCCGGTCCAAGACATTCCGCGTGGTCTCTCAACAAATGGAACCAAACTTTCAGAGCGCACCGATTTTGCTGTCACAGTGCAGTGGATGTCGCCAAACTTGCAACGTGCTGATCGTGGAATGGATGATCAAGTTTGGTGCGCAAGCCATTTAGCCTCTGTCCAATCTGAACATGCATATGTCACCGTTACGCGTGTGTTGGCTGAATCTGTATCGGCCCACGTCAATGCTGTATTTCATGACGGCACGTGCAATGCTTCTCTTGCGTGTGCTGACGGTGATAACTCACATTGTTCCTTTTGTATGTAACAATTCTAAATCTTTTGTCTTCACTGGAATGCGAATGGTCTGATTTTTTTTTAAATAACACGATAAGAATTTGTCTCTTTTGTTTGTTCTTTTGGGTTTACATGGTTTGATAAGACATTCGTGGAAGACCTTCAGTTTTCTGTATTTGCAGGGTAATAGCGGTTTTGCAAACCTGTAGTTTCAATGGATAGACTCTGCTGGCTTTAAAGGATTAAAGAAAGTAAAAATGGTGGCCCCTATGAACTTCTAGTGTGATAAAAAAATGAATGTAAGTCTGATGGTTCTTAGGTTTTGTCACACGTTTTTTTTTTTAATGCTCTCTGGCAGAACTGTGGACTGAATCTGTTGTTTCTCCCTTTATTTAAAAAGGCGATGAGTGATAATACAAATAATTACAGAGTATTTCTTTTTGTGACAAGTTCTCCCTTTGTATAAAAAAGGTAATGTTGCTTATCCAAATATTTATCGATCTATTTCTGTGTGTTATATTGTAGCAAACGATACAGTACTATTATCAACTAAAGGCTGCAGAATTGGGTGGAAGAAATGAACTTCACCAGTGAATGCCGAACTGGTTTTTAAGTGGAACTATTTAAACAGTCAGACCACATTTTTACTTCGATGCATTGTGAAAAAAATAGTTTTTAGTACTCGTAAAATTGTATTTCGCTTTTTTAAAATTTTTAAAAAAAAGCCTTTGATTCTGTTCAAGGTTTTCTTTTGGCACATCGGCCGCAATTGAAAAGGGGAAAAAAAAGGATATCAATGTTTTATGGGCATGTATGATTTTTAAAAAGCTAAAAATTTTGAGAGGTGGGGGGTCCATGACGGGATTATGTAAACTGAAACGATTTGGTGTTAAAAAAGGGGGACTATATAGTCCTATATAGTTTCCAGGTTTTTTCTAATTGATTTTAAATTTAAGGGGTTTCTGATTCGGGAAATACAGGGCACAAAGTTCATACACATTTTTTTGGGGTTTTTTCCCTTTTTGGGGTTTGGCAGACGATGTCGCATTGATATCTGAAGCTGTAACCTGCGTACAGACCCAGCTGGAAAATTTATCTGAAGCTTTTAACTTGTGAAAAGGGATCCACTGGACTTATCTGAAGCGAAATTTGTGTACAGATCCAGTTTGGACAGTTATCTAAAAGCTGTAACTTGTTTTCAGATCCAGCGGGGACAGTTATTGAAGCTGTAACTTGGTAAAAATTTCCACTGGCCATTATTTTAAAGCTGTAAAACTTGTGTACAGTTTCCAGCGGACATTTAAGGAAAAATTTCTCCAGCATTTCAATAAAAGATAAAAAATTATGCCGCTAGAAAAAAGTGGACAGGAATTGGAGTCCATATGCCCAAAGTTTCTGCCCGCTGTCTGTCTGTTCACCCGTCCACCCCTCCCTACAAAACCCCACATACGCACGCGCGCACGCGCGCACGCACGCCGCACCACGAAACGCCGCACGCACGCACACAACACAAAACACACACAACACCCAAAACACAAAATTTAAAAGTTTTTTAAACCGGGGAATCAGATGAGCAAGTGTATGTTTTTCCCCATTTTTTGAGAGAGAGAGAGAGGAAAAAGGAGAGAGAGAGAAAGTGTTGTCGGCTGGCGGCGGGTCTTCAGGGGGGTTTTTTTGCTCACATCGACAGCGTAAATTCCCCCCCACTCACTTCCCCCCACACCCCCAAAGTTCCGCATAAACCAGGTGTAGATTAAAATGACTGAAAACCGGCAAAGACAGACAAAAGGGAAACAAAACCTAACGGAATCGCAAGTCTTTCAAATGCTTCCCCCAAAAACCGCTATGAAGCCCAAAAAAAGGAAATTTAACTAGGAACGGGTTTTTCCCCCTTTTATTCTGCTAACGCCAGGAGATTCATTCTGAATATTCAAAAGAAGAAGGAAAAAAAAGGGAGTGGGGAAGAAGAAGGGGGGGGGGCGGGCATTTTTGTATTGGGTGATAGGCCTGCAAAAAAAAGGGAAATTTAAAATCACCCTGATAAAAAAAAAAAAAAAAAAAAAAAAAAAAAAGAATTGAGGCATTGCTTTTTCCCGTACGAAATAAAAATTCCCCGGGAGTGTATACACGGGGGGGAACTGTTCCCTAAAAATCCAAAAGCGGGGCCGCAATGTGGCCCCCCCTTTTTGTTCAATGGGGGTTTTTTCAACATTTAATTTTGAAGGGCAAAAAAAACCGTTTTTTTGGGGTTTTTAATTTTTTAAGGATTCCAAAAAATACCCCCTGTTTTTGTTTTTTTTTAATTTTTAAAAACCTTGGCCTGTTGACCACTGTTTTTTTAAATTTTATTTTACAAAAGGGTTTTTGGGCTCCCGTTTTTAAGGGGGAACCGTTTTTGGGGGGGGGGGGGTTTGGGGGGGGGGGGGGGGGGGTTGGGGGGGGGGGGGGGGGGGGGGGGGGGGGGGGGGGGGGGGGGGGGGGGGGGGGGGGTTAACCGTGGCCCCCGAAAGAAAAAATTTTGAACACGCGCAGTTTAAGGACGTCACAAAACTGCGAGGTATTGTTTGTGCCGGTCATAAGCGGAAAAAGGGAAGCCCAACTTTGTGGGCTAGCGGGGGGGGGGGGGGGGGGGGGGGGGGGGGGGGGTTATTTCTGTTTGGCGCGCTACAAAGGGGCCATTACGAGGGGTTATAGGGGGGGGGTTCTATTTTCGAAAGAATTAACCAGAAATTGGGGCACTTTCGTGCAACAAGAAAAATTTCTTTGGTATATTTTCTTTAAAATGTTAAATTCTTTTTCAGTTTTGGAAGCCACTTCAAAATCGTTTTTTATTTTGAAAATAAAAAAAAAAGATGAGCCAAAATTGCAGACGTTTTTCTAGCGCGGGGTGCCCGCAGTGAATATTATCAAGAAAAAATGAATGTAAGGCAAGCAAAAATTATTTTCTAATGATAACATTTTTGATAATGATATATTATGCATAAAAAATACATATGTTTAGCCAAAAATTCGCCCCTTTAATTTTGTTTCCCTTAATTTTTTTTACGATTTTGGGGGGCCCGCAGGGGGGAAAATCAAAAGGGCCGCCCCCGATCGCGTGTTTCGTAATTTGCCAGTGAAAACTTGTCTTTCGAGGTAAAATTATGGTTTTACAGCTCTTCAGAAGTCAAAAATTTGTCATTCATCTTTTTTATTTTTTTTCCTGAAGCGGGTAAACATGTACTTTAGGGTGGGAATTTCATGGGGTTTTTTTACGCATTTTTTTCCGGGTTTTTTTGGGTTTTCTTTGAGCAAAAAGAGGGTAAGAACCCTCACCCCCATTTTGACCTGTCCGGGCCCCATTTTTTGGGTGCAAATAATTTATTTCACTTCAAAAGTAGGGAAAAGCATGCAAAACCAATGCCCCATTTAGAACCCCATTTATGATGACGTTTTTCCCATGTGTAGCAAAAAAACATGGGCTTTGGATGTGTGTATGACGCAGGTTTCGGGCGCACGTGGGCGAGCCAGGGGAAAAGTGCACCTCGGTGGAAGTGTTCACTGACCCTCGTGAAAAACAAGCCGACGAACTTGGGAGTACGACACGAGGAGCCGGAAAGTGGGGCCCTACAAAATTTGGGTTGTTGGGTTTTAGCGACCAAGGCCTTGAGAGGGGAGCGGACTACCCTAACTTATAGTTAGCTTGAATCGCATCGGCCTTGAGGAGAGCGGACTAGCTAACTTATAGTTACTGGGGGAAGCTACGTCGAAACTACAAACATGGGTGCAGACCAGTGTGGGGCCCCCCGGTTACCAGGAGAATTTTTTGCCCTAGCACTGCGACATACAGCCGTAAAAGGCCCCAACGGCTGGGGGACGGTTCTGACAGCACCATGCGGGGGCCCGGGGGGGGGGAAACACTGACAGAAAGACTGTACCAGTGTTTGGGAACCCTCTGAGGAAAGCTGCAAGCTCGGTTTGGACAGAGTGCGTCGCAGCCCGTGGGTGAGGGGACCTTGTTGACAGTTCATGCCAGTAAAGGGTTAAAAGGGAACCCTGACAAAACCCCCCAAAGCCAATTTGGGATAAACCAGGAAAGGTAAGGCGGGTGGGGGGGGCCAGAATCGGGGTTATAAAAACAAACCCTTTTTTTGGTTGTGGGAAAAAAACATTTTCATTGGTGCCAGAAGGGGGATTCCCTTAGCACTTTAAAGTTAGTAAAACCCCTAGCTGTAAGTTCCAAACAAGTTGCAAATACGTTGGGTGTTGGTTGGGGTTGAAACCAGCCGGGTACAAATTTGAAACCACCATTTAGTATTTTTCCCTGCTCCTTAATAAAAGGGGGGAAAAGATTTTTTTCCCATAACCATAGGGCTGAATGAAACACAGCCTCTGGATTAGCGGGCCGCTTGTGTGTTCGGGGAAAAGGGAAAGGGGGAAATTTTGAGGTTATCCATGATGAGTCCTTTTCCTTTGGGGGAAAACCCAGTGAAAACCTGCTTGAACTGTTTGGGATTTCGGAACGAAACCCGGGGCCATGGAAGTTTTAATAACCCCCAAAATGGCCGTCGCGGGGGGGGAAAAAAAGGGAGTACCCCCTTTACCCACTTGGGATGAGCGCAGTCCATGGATGATTTCGGGTCCTCTTTTCCCCCAGGGCAAGCAAAAGCACAAGTTAGTTGCTAAACCCGTGATGCCAGTTCCTTGCTCGCCGAGTCCCACCAGTTCCGACTCATCCACTAAAATTTGTGGACAGCCTGGTTAGTTTGGGAATGGGCTCTCCTGGGGCTGCTTTAAAAATTGGAACCCCACCCTCCAGAATGGTGGGGGGAAAATCACCAAAGGGAAGGGGCCCAGTCTTTTAAAACCCTTTGGGTTTCTCGGAAACGAGGACCGAGCGGTCGCGGAGGTCTCTGTCTTCGTCAAGGTTGGGCCCCTAGCGGACAGGGATTGCCAAGATTTGGGGCAAGGGCCTGGCGTGGGGAAAAACAACCGAGTCCCGAGGGAGTCAATCCTGAAATAAGATCACAGGGACGCAGCAAAAGGGCACCATGGTGGGGACTTTTGAAACCCAAAGATTCCCCGGGACTTTTTCCCCTACTCAAGTATTCCAAGGGCGCCAGCACCCACTGGAAACCCCCGGCGTCGAGATTTTGCTTTGGGGATATGACCATGATCATGGAATGGGGAGGGGCCCCCGTTTTGTGGCAAGGCATGATGGGGGGGAAACCGGGCCCCCCTCGAGCTGTCCCCCGGCCCCCCAGAGTAACTTGGAGCGGCACCCAAAATATCACACAGAAAAGGTTTTAGGGATGGGGCCACCCCGACTGCCCCCCCCGGAGTGAGTCCCGGGAAATTTTTTCTGAAACCCTCAGACAGCCGCGGGAAAAAATCCTGTTTTGGCCCTCCCCATTCTGGCCCCAAAAGGGAAAACCCCCCCAAAATTTCCCCCAAAAATTTTACAGTTTTTACGGGGAACCCCAAATGGCTGTCCCTTCAAGTACAGGGTTTTACAAACTATAGAACAACCCTCAATGGGCCGAAATGGGAGTTTGGGGGTTACCTGGGGTGGTGGGTTTTGGGAAAGGGAAAACCCCAAAACTTCTTCACCAATTTCCCACCCAAAATGAGCCCGTCAGTGCTCTTAACCCCCAGATGATGATGAAGTTGGAACACGCTTCGGGGCAAGGCTGACTTTAAAAAAGCCAACTTTAATTCCAGCAACCAGCCAGAACCCGGGGAGTCCTATAGGACTGGGCAGGGCCGGGGCCCCCGTGCTTGCTGTTTCACCTTCAGAGACCCGCCCGAAAATTTTTGTACAGGGGGAAAGGGGATCAGCAAATTTTGCATTGGAAAATTTGGGCAAAAGGGGGCAGGTAAAAATGCCCATTCTGGGGAACCCCGAACCAGGAAAAAAGCCCCCCTTTAAAGGGCAAGTGGTAACCCGCACGTTCCCCGGGGCAGGATGAGGCCCCCAAGGAAAGTTTTGGAGGGGCCCACAGGTCATTTGGTTTTCTCCAAAACAAATTTTGGACAGCTTTTTAAACTGATTGGGGGAAAACTGACCCCTATCTGCAGCCTTATAGCCAGAGAAAAAGGGGAAAAAAAGTCCTGACAATCTGGATTCCAACCCTAAGTGTTTTAAATGCAAAAAGGGTTTGGGGACCGGAAAAAAAATTGGAGGCGGTACCCGAAGTGGCTGCAGAACCAGTCTGGCAAAGGAGAGGGAAGGAAGGGGAAAAAGACACCATCTCTTATTTTAAGTCGCCGTTCCTTCACGCTTTTGTCAATGCGGTAAAGACCATCTCCATGGCAGGGTTCAAGGTGGGACCTTCGGTTTCATCCAAGGGAGTGGGAGTACTTTGGGGGTTAAAACCACCGATAAGGGAGTGCCTTTACCCCTAAAAGGACCCAACCCGCCCCAGGCAAATCACACCCTTGCAAGAATTTGAAAAAGGGAAACGCCTCAAAACGGGCCCGAGGTTATTCGAATTGCAAAGGGTTTTAAAGGGGTGGTTCTAAGGGGAAAGTGACCATGAGGATAACAATTTAGGATCAAAAAGTAGGGCTCAAGTACAGTGGCAAATCAAGTTGCTCAGGAGGAACCACCTGGAAAAAGGGTCACCGTTAATAAGGGCAAATGGGGGGATTGGGCAGTTTAGCCAGCATCAGGAGGATCCCCGGGACCCGGGTTTATAGGTTTAAATGAAAAAGGGGCGGGGGAATCCTCTGACCCAAAAACCCCCAACAGGGGGAAGACATTTCGGACTCAAACCCTATGCTGGATCCAGGGTCCCAAAATTCTCCCCAAGCAATGTCCCGTACAAACGCCACAGATCCCGGAAAAGGAAAGGAGGGGTGGTTCCCCATGCCAGGAAAACCCCCAAAAAAGGGGCAAAAAAAGTGTTTTTATTCCTGGAGGGGGAGAGGCCCAACCGGGATTTCCCAAAGCCATGCCTTCCTTTCCCCCATCTGCCCCGGGATATTCGATGAAAGGGGTTTCCCTCTTTATCAAAGGTTGTTTTGGGAGGGTCGGACCAGGCACTTAGACGGCAAAAGGCTGGCTTAAAAGGGGGCCCTGTGGGAAAAAAGGGAAAGGCTGGGAGGCTTATCAGCGGGGGGGCACTTTCACTAGCTTGGGGAATACATCTTCACCAACTGCCAGAAAAAAGCCAGGAAAAGGGTTTTAGCCGGGAGTGGGAGAGCCAGTTCCGAAACACTTCATTTTGAAGTCTGTGCCGGCTTCCTTTCCCCTGGAAGGCCGTTGGTGTTGACGGTAGTAGAGCCCAGAGAGGCAGAGCGGGCGGAAGGGGTACCCAGCACTAGTGGACATGGATCCCCTGGCCTTTTTTTTGCTGTTAGGGTGGGCCCGAGGAGAGACTGTGATGGTTGGGTGGGGGGTGTGCAGGGGTTTTTTGGGCAGGGCCCTGGGTTGGTTTGTCGTGTCACCGGGGGGCTGGGGGGGTGACTGCTGGGTTTCCCCCGAAAGCAGTGTCTTCTGTCCCCCTGGGTGACGTGCGCATCCCGGATGGCAGAGGGGAAAAACGATGGCCCCTTTTTTCCAGTATATCGGGGGGTGGTTCAGGGTAGCTTCCCCGATTTTGCCCCGGGGAGGCGGCAACCATCCCCGGTTCAATTTAAAAAGGGCTTGCTGTTCTGGTGGGGGGCAGATAGAACCCCCAGTGAAAAAAAAAAAAGGGGAACACTATCACGCTGGGGGCCTGGGAGCCTGCCCAAGCAAAATGGGACCCTTTGGATCTGTGACCCCCCCCAAGTGGGTGAAATAGCCTTTCCCGGGTGAGGCGCAGGGCGGCTATGGATCAGTTTTTCCCTGGGCCCGTTGGGGACACAGTGCTTTCCGCTCTCCGGGTGCTAAACGGAAGCATTCAGAGGACCTGCAAATCGCCCCTACAGAAAATGGGCTCAAAGGGGAGGTGAAAAAAGCTCCCTTCCTCCTTCAAAAAACCCCCGGAAAAAAAAATTTTATCATAAAGTCGGGGGGAGTGTAGGACGCACGTTTTTTGCGCACGTAGGGGAGCTCGCGGAAGTGCACCCCCCCGTGAGAAGGTTAAAAGGGCACTCGGTTTTTAAAAAAAAGCCGACGAACTTCGGGGGTACACACGGGAGCTTGAAAAAGTGCGGTCCCACTAAAAATTGTTGTTAGGGGTTTGCGACGAAAAAGGGCCCTTTAGGAAGAGCGGGCTAGCTAAATATAGTTAGCAAAGGGGGCCGACAACCCGGCCCTTTAGGAAAAGCGGATACTAAAATTATAGTTAGTAGGGAGGGTACGTCGTACAAAAGTAAAACTAGTGACGACCATGTGGGGGCCCCCGTTACCGGAGACAGTTTTTCCCTTGCACTGCGAAGAACAGCCGTAGGGGCCCGGGAAAAACGGCTAGGAAAGGGTTTTGACACACCACGCTTTGGGCCCCGGGGGTGGGGGCACTGGGCAGAAAGGGGCTGAACCCGCTGCTTGGGCCCTCTGAGGGAAAACGCAACTCGGCCTTTGGGCAGGTGCGCGCGGGCTGTGTGTGAAGGGCCTTGCCCTTTAAAAGTTCATGCCATGGGGGCTTGGAAAAAGGGAAACCTGACGAAGCCCCCAAACCCGAGTCTGGAAATGACCAGGGAAGGTAGAGTGCGTGTGTGCGAGTGCGAAGTGCTAGGTATATAAAAAAAACTTCTTTTGGGGTGTAGGGAAAAAAACTTCATGTATGCATATCCCCACTTGTGAAATGAAATAAATTATTTTTCAACCCCCAAGTGGGGGAGGGGAAAAGGGCAAAGTGGGCAGGGATGGTGTCTTACGGCTTTTCACGACAAAACCCAAAACACCCGAAAACCCTGCGTACAAAAGCCCCAGGGAAATTTGTACCCTAAGTACATGTTTTACCCTAAAGCTACTAATACCATCCTTTCCCTTTTACGTTTAAATAAAATCCTGTTGTTTTGGTGTTTTTACAGTGTTTTCCTCATTTTGGGAAGTTTTTATTTTATATATTTTATAATAATGTTTTGAGGATTTCAGGAGAAAAAAAAAAAAACCAGGAAAACAAACAAATATTGCAAAAGGGCGGTGTGCGTGCTGCGGCAAACCCTATGTGTAGTGTAGAGTAGTTATGTAGGGGCGTAATAATACATGGGCCGTTAAGCCTTTCAATGTCCCCCCCGTGTTTTTTACTTTTTATGAAGGGGTTTAAAATGCATGCAATTAAAAAATTTTCCCTTTTTATTATCAAAGCTTCTAAACTGTACTTTAAAAATTTCAAGTTTATCCAGCAAATTCTTAAAAAAGTTAGATTTTAGCAAATTTAAGGGTTGGCAAACTGTTACAACAAGTGTGTTTGTAATGGGGGGAAAAAAAAATTCAGTGTCCAATCCCCCTTTCACCTGAGGGAAAAAGAGAGGCAGATAAAAAAACGACGGGCGAAGCAAGGTAGCGAAAAGGAGAGGTGGCAGTGAGTCTTATTTTGTTTGGAAGGGGGCGCTTGAGAAGGTAAAAAAAAAGTAAAGAGTAGTAATAGGAGTCTTATTCTTGGAAGGGGGCACTTGAGGGTGTCTTCCTTTTTCTTCCTAAAATACGGTTCACTCAAAAAAACGAGTAGGTCACCACACGCGTGTGTATGAGGGAAAAAAAAAAAAATAGATAGTAGAGCATATATAGATTTTTACATGGGTATGTGTCTTTGAATATGCATACCCGGATGGTGGAGATGGGGGTTTGGGAAAAAAAAATATAAAAAAAAAAAAAAAAAAAAAAAAAAAAAGGGCACACAGGAAAAACAAAAAGAGGTGGAAAGAAAAAGGGAGGATGGGGAAAGGGGGAGGGGGGATGGGAAAAAGGGAAAAGGAGGAAAGGGGTTAAAAAGGGAAAAGAGCGGGAATGATTAAATAATAAAAAAATCATAAATTTTTTTCCCCTTTTTTTCCCCAACCGGCATTATCACACCAACCCAACCACATTAAAATCTCACTTAGCAATGATATCATCCTGTATGTAAGATCTACTTTGATAATGAATACCCATCAGTCTAGATCAGTTCCTCTTTCCCCAACTGGCTTTAACTACTAAGGCCAGTAAAAATTCCATTTTGAAATGCCATCATCCCACATTGGAATCACACTAACCCCTGACAATAATCATCACCATAAATCTTTTTGAAAACCTCCTTCTTTCCCCCCCAACTGGCTTTCACCAATCCACAACTTTATCCAACTTAATAACAATATCATCATCCTCAGTACGTTGATCTTAAATATAAGATCATCCCCCATCAGTATCGCCTCCCACCCCCCCCCCCCTTTCTTCTGAACCGGCAGTATTAACAAGCCCCCAATTTTTCCCTTATCACAAGCCATCATCTACGTATTACTTATGACAATATATCACCCACCAGTCATTGAATTTCCTTTATTCCCCCAATGGATATGACCAAGCTACATTATTCCCCTACATGCAAGCCCTCCCCCTTATACTATGATTCCAAATGTTCCCATCCTCGTCAGGGGAAAACTGTCACCCATGATCACCTTCATACTGCAATAAATGGAATGGGGAAAAGCGACCTTTTGGCAAGGAAGGAGAACAGCAGCCCCAGGTAAAACGGGAAGTCTCCTTTAAAAACAAAACAAAAGTATTATAAAGGAGAACCAAACCAAAAAAAGGAGAGGCTAAAGGCACCCCTACTTCAAAAAAGGGGGAGGACACTCCCACATCCCCGATGGCCCTTCAAAAGGGGGTGGACCTACACACCCTGCTTAAAAAGGGAGGGACACTCCCACCCCTATTCAACAAGGGGTGAATCCCACACCCTATTTCAAAAAGAGGGGGGGACACTACCAGCACCCTACTTAAACAAGGGATGGACACTAGCAGCCCCCCTACTTCAGCAAGGGGGATGGAACTCAGCCCCCTCTTAACAAAGGGATGGCACTACAAAACCCTACTTAAACAAGAGGGATGGACACTGCGCCCCCACTTCACAAGGGGGATGGACACTACCAGCCCCCTCTTCAAAAAGGGGGGGACACTACCAGACCCTACTTCAAAAAAGGGGGGAGGGGACACTACCGCCCCCTACTTCAACAAGGGGGGGGACACCCCCCCCCCCCCCACTTTCAACAAGAGGGATGGACACCCCGCACCCTACTTCAAAAAGGGAGGGGACACTACCCACCCTACTCAGCAAGAGGGAGGGGACACTCAATATTGAGCACCCACCCTGTTACAAGGGGGGAGGGACCTACCAGATATTGAGCACACCCCCCAAACAAAAAGGGGGGACACTCCCAGTGCCCAGAGGGACTTTGTGAGACCGAGGACAGGGCCCCCGACTGAGACATACATGTCACTAATTCCAAAGGCGGGTCTTAAAATCATCCATGCAGACGCCCAACCCCCTGCCAACACCCGATGGGGGGAAAGTCCTTTTGACCATGGGGGGCCCTTCGTCATACAGCAGTCTTGCCGTCCTCCGGGTTCCTTTTTAAGTGAACAAGGAAGAAGGCCATCCTACTGACTTTTTGATCTCAGTGATTTCAAACATCGTATTGCCCCCCCCCCCCCCCCCCCCCCTCCCCCGGGAAAAAAGATTATCATCCTGTGCACTGTTATAAAATGGCATCACCTAATAATTTTATTATCATTATTTAAAATATATTTATTAAAAAACCCCCTTTTGTGTGGGTTTGTTTTGTGTGTGTTGGGTGGTTGTGTGTGGTGTGTGTGTGGTGTGCATGCATATGGTGTGGATGAGGTTTGTACATAACATATCCCAATGTTCAACATATTATGGTTGTGTTATTATGTGTGTGCGTGTGGGTTTTTGGGGCTTATATATTGGGTGGTGTAGTGTTGTTTTCACCTAGGAAAAGGTCACTATTCATCGTATTGCATTTCCAATTTTCTGTAAATTTGGCTTATCATACCAAGCTACTGTTATTTCCTATACAATTCAACATCCTATAGCATTGTTTACCCATTATACAATGTCATCATCATCATTTTAAAAAAATGTATCTATTAATATAATATTTGTGTTGGTTGGAAGGGGTGTGATGTGTGAAAAAACCCCCCACTTTAGTCTCATTATGCCCATAATTCCCCCTAATACCCCCCCTCTTTCCCCCCTCCCCCCCCCACCCCCCCCCCTTTTTTTTCCCCCAACAACACTTTTGCATAAATTTCTCCCCCCCCACAACCCCGCATACGTTTGTGTGGGAGGAGAGATATAAACTCTTTCTCTCTCTCTCCCCCCCCCCCTTACCTCTTCCCCCCCCCTCCCTATTCTTTTCCACCCTCCCCCCCCCCCCCCACAAACGTATTTTTCACCCATTGTCATTTCCATTTCTTTTCCCAATATTTCTATCATACCCCCACCCCCCAACGACTACCCCCACCAATCCATCACGATCACCCCCCATTAAAATTGTTCTTTTTTATTTATTCATTTATACTTTTATATTTGTATTACTTTTTTATCTTTTCATTTATTTATTAGTTCATTCATTTTATTTTTTGATTTTTATTCATTTATTTTTTTATATAACTTTTTTGTGTTATGGTGAAAATGAAAGAATGTACAGCATACGACTTTCCCCCGTTTTAGGCGGCCTCTTGGAAATTGTAAAAAACACACATTTTCTTTTTTTTTTTTTAAAATAGCTTATCTTTATGTTAAAGGCATGAATTGTCCTCTCACCAGTTTTGGTGTTTGTAGCATTAAAGAACAATTTTGCAAATATATTTCCCTTTTTTGTCGGCCATTTGAAAAAAGCCCAAAAAAAAAGTTTTTTTCAAAATTCTAGTGGCTCTAAAAACAGGTTTTTTCAGGGCTTAAAAATGGCCATCTCGGCCCAAATTTGGTGCCTGTTGCTGAAGTCATGATTTTTCGCATGAAACCCCCCCTGTAGGCGTGAGACACAGACGGGCTTTTTAGGCAGTAGAGACAGAGGCGTTTTAGGTGTAGACGACAGACGGGGGTTGTAGGGGTGTAGCGAAGACGGGCGTTGAGGCGTGTAGACGACAGATACCCTTGCGCTTTCAGCCTGTGTCAACGTGCAAACGACAGATAGCGTTTCGCTGTCAGCCTGGTCAACGTGTAACACAAAAAAAAAGCTTGCGCTGTCAGCCTGTGTCAACGTGTAGAACAGATGCTTTCGTGCTCGCCGTGTCAATGTAACGAAGATACGCTTTTCGTTGCCGCCCGTGTCAACGTGTAAAAGCAGAACGCGTTGCGCTGCTCAGCCTGTGCAAAAGGTAGAGACAGATGGTTGCGCTGCCAGCCTGTATCAACGTGTAGACGACAGACGGGCGTTGCAGGGGTGTAGACGACAGAAACGGTTGCGTGCTCAGCCCGGTCAACGTGTAGACGACAGTGTGTTCGCTGCTCAGCCCGTGTAAAGTTTTAGACAACAGATACGGTTGCGCTGCTCAGCCTGTGTCAATGTGTAGACGACAGACAGGGGTTGCGTTGCTCAGCCGTGTCAACGTGTAGACACAGACGGCGTTGCGTTGTCGCCTGTGTCAACGGGGGACGGTCTTTAAGCTTTGGGGTCTGGACGGGCGCTGCCTTTTTTGCAACTTCAGCATGCCCGTCAGACCCGCAGGCCTTAGAAAGTCCCGTATGGGCCAGAGTGGACGTGGATGCCTTTTAACCACAGGCCTTTTAAAATTCTTAGGGGCCCGATGACGTGGATGCCTTTAACCCGCAGGCCTTGAAGTCTCTTATGGGCGAGGGACGTGGATGCCCCTTTTAGCCAGCGGCCCTTTAAGTCTCTTTGGGGCCCAAGTGGGGGGATGCCCTTTGACCAGCAGGCCCTTGAGGAAGTCTCTTATGGGCAGAGTGGACGGAATCCTTTCAGACCAGGGCCTTTAGGAAGCTCTTTTGGCCAGATGGACTGGATGCCTTTTTGACCGCGGCTTGAAGTTCTTATGGGGCCCGGTGGGCGTGGGTGCCCTTTTGACCCCAGGGGTTGAGGAAGTCTCTTTGGGCCGAGTGGACGTGAATGCCTTTTGACCGCACCTTGAGGAAGTCTTTATGGGCCAGAGTGGCGTGATGCCTTTCAGACCCGCGGCCCTTTAAGTCTCTTATGGGCCGAGTGGACGTGGATCCTTTTAGACCAGCAGGCCTTAAAAGGGGTTCCTTTTGGGCCCCGATGGACTTGGGTCCCTTTTAGACCGCCGGGCCTTTTAGGAAGTCCGTTGGGCCAGAGTGGACGGGGATGCCTTTCAGACCCGCAGGCCTTTAGGGGAAATTTTTTATGGGCCAGAGGGACGTGGATGCCTTTCAGACAGCAGGGCCTTTAGGAAGTTCCCTTTGGCCAGAGAGGACGTGGATCTTCGCAGCGGCTTGGCGACTGTTGTCTTACCTGTGTCCTGAGTCGGCCTCACTAGGCACAGGACCGTCGCCACTCAGCAGGAAGACGGCTGTACGCTAGTGCTGAAGTCGGCCTTGGAGTGAGGCGACAAGGCAAGATACTGTCATCACCCAGACATCCGCCTGGGACGACTCGCAACGTACGAAGAAAACGCTGACCACAAACAAATGAACACCTTGATCCAGCGTCTGCTCGAGGGAATGGACTGGCCGGGGTTCCTGCCTCATTTTCTCCCCCAACCACGGGATACACTTCCCCAAGCGTGCCAGCTTCCAAGTCCGCCAGACAACTTGACTCTCACGCTCTACATCTTGCTGCATTGGCACAACTTGTTTTTAAAAGCCATGTTGCGAGAACGTTAAACTCAACCGCCATTTTTTTGCATCGGTCTGTGTTGTGTCTTTAAGGTCATTCTTCAGAGCAGTTTCCTAGTGTCTGTCTTCAGACCGACTCCAAGAGTGCCGTATATTACGGCGTTTACTGTGGCAGCTGAGTGTGGTATACAAGCGAGAAAGGGGTCAAAACTTGACGTAACGAACAGCTTGAATGTAATACCAGGGCTTTGGTGTGATACTGCCAATCTATCAGCTTTTCCGTAGTTACAGTTTTAATGCAAGAAAGAGAAAGTGTATCAGCTTTCAGTACTTTCAGTTTTAATGCCTCCCAGAATTCACTGCGGTTTCAGTTTTCCTGAAAACAAACCAAACTTGCTGTTCACAAGAGGAGTGGCCTCCAAAGGGCCGACTCTGCTTCCCCCCCCCCCCACCCCCCACCCCCACCCCCAGCCGACGGGAAGGATCGTAGATTGATTGCTTGAATCTGTTTGAGCACCTGTGACCAGGAGCTGAGAGTGAGAATCCCAGTCATTTCACTCACATCTCAAGACTCTCTCATGCTGGCCTCCACGATCTCTACGAGACGAAAGTGCTGAGACGTGTGCAGGCAATCCTCGGTGACCCATCACACCCCTTGCACAGTGAGCTGGACTCTCGGAGATCGGGAGGGACTCTGGCAGACTGCTGAGTGTCAGAGCAAGGACAGACAGACTCCCCAACTCATTCCTCCCCAGTGCCATCAGACTGTACAACAGGATCCGTCCATGCACATGATGAACAGCTGAATGTCGCTACTTTATCTTTGCCGGTTCTTAAAGCAATTTGTGTGCGTGCGCGCGCACGCGTGTGTGCGTGCTGTGTGTGTGTGTGTGTGTGCGCGCACGCGCGCGCGCGCGCGCGCGTGTGTGTGTGCATGCGTGCGCGCGCGTGTGTGTGGTGTGTTTAAATCGTATGTATCGAGGGATGCCTGGTCTTAGATAATCATATTTATTATTTCAATCTTATTAAACTGAATATATGTAGATAGAGTATGTTGCTTGCTTTAAATGATGATGATGATGCTCACTTTTGAAATTTTAGGTTCCATGTTTCAAAGAGAGTGGATGTGTACTGTTGCTGCGCACGCACATGCATTTGTGTGTTGTGTGTGGGGGGGGGGGGGGGGGGGGGGGGGGGGGGGGGGGGGGGGGTGGGGGGGGGGGGGGGGATTTTGGCTGCTGAAATTTTTATGAGGATTGATTTCTAGTTCTTTACACAGGCATTTTACCCCTTTTGGTGTGTGTGTGTGGTGGTGTGGTGTGTGTGTTGTGGGGTGGTGTGTGTGGTGTTGTCCTGAATGGCTTTTGTGCTGTCGAAAATAAATTTCCATCTTTGAAAAAATAAAATTGTTATCCTGTTATCCATCCCAGTGGCACAGGCCCCCAAACCCCACCCACATCTTACAGTCCTGCCCCCCCTTTGAAGCCAGCGCCCCCAGCCGGTTGAGGTCCGGCCCCAGCTGTGGGGGGGTGGGTGTCGCGGGAATTGGGACTTCGTTTTACAACCCGGAAAGGGGATAAAGCAGGGCCCGGGAAACGCAAAAGAAAAAGAAAGAAAATTTTCACCCACCAGAGGGTGTTCTTCCCTTTTGTGCAGGGGAGATTATGACTGTATAGATTCAAAAAAACTTTCACCCTCAAGCGTTACCTTGTCGCATTGAAGAAAAAAAAGTCGACTTTAAACACAAAAGCTGAATCAACAATTTAGTTGCTTAACTTTGCTTCCGTTTTCCGCTCTGTCCTTTAATTTTAATGACTGATAAAATGTTTGGGCTGTTTGTTTCGATGATTAAAGCTGTTCTTTAATATTAATGTACTGAAGAAATTTGGCTTTTGGGGAATTTTCAAATGATGTAAATTCGCCCTTTTTAATATAATGTTGATAAAATTTTGGGCTGTTTGGTATGTCGTGATGAAAATGCTTCTCTTTAATATTAAGTACGAAAAAAAAGTTGGGCTTTTGGGTAGTCGTGTTAATGTTGTCTCTTTATATTAATTTGAAGAAATTGGGCTTTTTTGGTCTGTCAAATATAAATGTCTTTTCCAATAAAAAATGTCGATGAATTTTGGGGGCCTTTTGGGGGCTGTCAAAAATTAGTAAATGTCTTTCCTTTAAAAATAATATTTTCATGAAATTTTGGGCGTTTGGTTGCCCCAAAATTGTAAATGTTTTCTTTAAATATTAATGTGCTGATAGAAATTTTGGGCTTTTTTGGTATGTCCAAATTTTAAAAAAAGTCTGTCTTTTTTAATATTAAGTGCGTAAAATTTGGGGCTTTTTGGGTATGCAGAATCATGAATGTTCCTGTCGCATGGCGCAAAAGGGGGCGGTGGGAGGGAGACGGGGGAAAGGGGGGTGAGGGGTGGGGGAAAAAGACCAAGTGGCGGGAAAATATCATGACGACAAAAAATTCCCAGGAAGGACCCACAGAAACAAATTAACTCGTTTTCTCGACACTAAGTTTCTCCTTTTTCCGCGTTGAATTTACTTTACCCGGAAAACCCCCCCCCCCCCCCAAAAAAAAAAAAAAAAAAAATCCGGACCGAAACCCGCCGCCATTAAACTCACACAAAGATCTTTTTGTTTCTGCGAAAAAATTCACCGAGCCATTTTTTGGTTCGTGCGAGAATCCCACATAAAGCTTGTACCTCTTTTTTCTCGGGACTTTTCCGATATCTGCAGAAAGAAACCGCAAGCTGAACAATGGGGAAGTTAGGGTGGGCGCGGGCCAAGGGGGGTGAGCTGCCGGATGAACGTTCTTACGTCAAAGGTAATTTTTTCATTTTCACTATAAACACAAACTTTCCCTACCCAAAGGGGAATAAGAGGTTTAATGCCCGTCCACCTTTCTGACCTTCGACTTTTGGGCGGGCTCCCCAATAGTTGGGATTTTGTTGTAAAAAAGCAAATTTCGTTTTAGTTTCTTTGACCCTTTCCCCCCTTTTTTAAATTTTTTTCCAAGGAGCAAAAACTTGTCTCGGTTTATTTTTTTCTTAAAAACCAACATCATCCAAAAAAGAACTAGTAGCGAATCGAAAAAGATACCCCTTTCAAATTGGGAAAATGTTACAAAAAATGCGCCATTCTTGCTTTTTTTCCCTAAAGGGTTTTTAAAAGGGGGAAAGGGTTTCCCAAATTGATCATTTGTTTTCTTGGTGAAACTGCCATAAACAACTGGGCAAGAAAACAAAAAATTTCTTCGACCCCCTTTTTTTTCTTTTGTTTTGACAAATTTACGGCTGCTCTGGTAATTGTTAAAAAGTAGGACAAAAAAGTTTTTCAATCCCCCCTCACTAAAACCTTTGGGAACAACCCCGTTTTGGCTGAGACGGACTTTTGCGATCTCTTGAAATTTTGCGACCCCCCCCCAAGGTAACACCCTCGCTCCCCCCCATGCCTTTCCAGACTTTCATCCCCTTGGGGGGCTGCAGCGTGATCCTAAAAAAAAGTTCCGCCGGGGGACACAGAAAATGAGGTTGTTGAAAGAGGGAGGTGTGGGGGAGGGGGAGGGGGGAGGGGTGAGGGATGGAGGGGGGGGGGGCGGGGGAGGGGGAGGAGAGAGAGGAGGAGGGGGGGGGGGTGGGATGGTGTTGGTTGCCCAAAAAGCTAGAGGTATGGAGTAAAGCAGCTTTGTCGAAGTCCCCCCAAATCCCCTGGGAAAAATGGGGGGGGGGGGGGGGGGGGGGGGGGGGGGGGGGGGGGGGGGGGGCGTGTAAGCCCGGGGAACCCGACGGGGAAAAAGAAAGGAAAAAACCCCCCCAACAAACCACCCAGGACCAAACACCGGGGCAAGCAATGGTACCGCAGTGACCCAAATTTTTGTCACCGGGGCCCCCAAGGTAACAAACGGTCCCACTACCCCCGGGAAAGAACGATTCTAACTTTCCCCAAACTCGTAGGTTTTTCTGTTTTTTACCTATTTCCAATGGGTTGGCAGGGCGTAGGCTTGTGTGGGGGGAGAGAGACTGAAAAGGGCAGGGGTGAGGAGAGAGAGAGAGAGAGAGAGAGGAGAGAAGAGAAGAGAGAGAGAGAGAGAGAGAAGAGAGTTATGTAAAAAAGGGGGGGGAAAAAGTTTGATGGGCCTTTAAAAGGGGTAAAAAAAAAAAAAGAAAAGAAAAAAAGGGAAAAGGAGGGAAAACAGACAAAAGGGGGGGGGGGGGGGGGGGGGTTTCCCCAAAAATTCCCCACATAAAGGGACAAAATCTGAGGGGACAGCGACTTTTGACTCTCGTTTTAGAACCGCGCTTGCAACCGCATTAGGGGGTGGGGGGGGGGTGGGAAGGGGAATGGTGGGGGTGGGGGCTTACAGTCGGGGGGGCAGTGGGGGGGGGAAAAAACGGGTATTGTCGCACCCACAGAAACCGACAGACCTAGATTCTTCTTCTACGCCTTTTCGCAGACATCTTTTTTTTGTTGTTTTTTTTTTTTTTGCACGACGAAATTTAAAACGCTCAATGGGCGACGCCTAGTGCTAGGCACTCCGTCAGAAATTTCAGACGTCGCCATTCCAATCCTTTTTTCTCCCCCCCCCCCCCCCCTTTTTCATTCCCACCAAGTAAACCTTTTCTGGTGATTTTTGTGCCAAGTGGTACCCCCCATCTCAACACAGCGCGGGCTTCCAAGGGTGGTAGGGGACGCTCTAAAGGGAGGGAAGACGTGCTTCTGGGTCCCCCCCCAGCCCCTTCGGGGTTTTTTTTTTCTTTTTCTTCTTCTCCTCCCTTTTTGCGTTTACCGTTGAGCCATGTCTTTCAAAAACGGTAAATGGTCCAAGGGGCCCCAAAAATTTAAAAAAAGGAGAGGGTGGTTATCGCCACAAATAAAACAACATTTACGGACAAAAACCCAAGGGCCCCGGGCTCTAGGGTCCTTTTTTTCAGGCAAAAACCAACAAATTTAGGACAGTGAAAACAAAAGAACGAGAAACAGCCAAATTTGCGCCAAATTGAGCAACGTTTTTTCTCTTGTCTTTTTACAGAAAACCCGTCCAGGGACCCCCTTAAAATCCTCAAAACCTCAGTCCTTCAGGGCGGGGCCCCAAAAAATCAGATACCCCACGGGACTCCAGACCCGACGCGTCTCGTCGTGTAGAACTTCACGCCAACAACTGCGAATTTGCCTCAACCCAGGTCCGGGGTTCGCTTCAGTCGCCGCAAAAAATTTTCCAAAAAAATTGGGGAAGAAAACAGTTAAAGGGTTAACCCCGTCGCCCGGCTTCATCTTCACACTGCACACTCAGGGCGGCCTTGATGTTGCCCGCTTCGACAGAATTGTGCAAAGACGCCGCCAAGCACCGCACACCAGTCTGAACTGAAGTTTCTAAAGGGCATGTCGTACCAACCTGTGAAAAACCCGCGGGTGACGCTCCTTTTAAAGCCTGGACAAAACTCGAAGAAAAGGGAGAGCACACAATGACTTCTCCCCTTCGTGTACCTCGATCATCCCCCGTTATTTTTTTTGATTGCGCAGCCCTCAAAAGGCCTTCGTTTGTATTCGTTTTCGTATTCCCCCTCTCTCTCTCTCTCTCCCTCTCTCTCTCTCCTTCTCTCTTTAAAAACCCTTCCCAAAACTGTCCATCCATCCGCTGCCCGCTCTCGTCCGGTTAGTCTTTGGTCAAATTTTCTCTCTCTCTTCCTCTCCCCCCTTCTCTCCCGGGCGCGCGTATAATTTAAAAATATATAAATATATATAAAAATAATAAATATATTTAAAAAATATATATAAATAATATATTATATGAAAAACCAAAGAGCCTAAAATGATTTTAAAAATGCCACCCCCTTTGGGGCAAAATTTCATGATGTTAAAAAAGGGAAGGTTAAAACCGAGGTTAAAAAATTACAAAAATTTTTTCGGCTTGCTGCCTGTCTCAGGAGTTTTTGGTTTTCCCCCCGCCGATGTTATATAGCGGGGGGTTCCCCTTGCGGGTTTTTTCACGTCGGTTGGTGCACGTTTTTGGGGCTTTTGGTTTTTTTTTTGGGGTTTCATAACAACGTTTCCTTATGCCCGCAGTTGTTTACTATTTTTTGTTTTGGGTTTAAAGTTCTAAGTGTGGTTTGCATATATTAAAATTTTCAGTTTAAAAATAGGGTTTCCCTTTTTGAAACATGCGTATGGTGATCTCTTTTATGATTTCCAGGATATAAATTAGCTTGTTTTTGCATCTTTAAGTTCCAGATATATTTGCTCATTCGTTTGGGTTTTTTTATTTTTTTTTTGAAAGACTGTTTGGGTTTGATAGGTTTTTTTTAAGGGTTTTTTTAGGACCCTATGTATTTTTCTTTTTCATTTTTGATGTTACAGTAGCCTGGAACAATGTTTTTTGTGGAGACATTATTGTTTTGGGGCCCGCCCCTTTCCGTGCAATTTCAAGATTTCCTTTCTTCCCCTTTTTTGCTGGTTTATTTTCTTTTTTTTGGTGCGTCAACAGGTTTTTGGGTTGGGCATACATGAGACGATTTTTTCAGTGTTTTTTGTTAAATATTTTTTGGGCAGTTTTTTGGGTCTTTTGGAAAAAAAAAAAGTGCTAGGATTTTTAAAAATTCTTCCCCTTTTTTGTTTAAATTTTTGTTTTGGGGGGTTTTACCCCAAAGATTTTCTTTTTCCATTTTTTTTTTGCAAGAAAAAAAGGAAAGAAAAAATCATATGGTATAACCCCCCCTCGACGGGGGCTCCCCCAAAAATAGGGAAAAAATTTTTCAAAAACCACCTCCTTTCCAAAAGGCAAAACGCCAAAAAATTTTAACAAAAACACTTTAAACTATCGACTCATTTTTCCCAACCTCAAAAACCTGATTTACGCCCCCCAAAATGAAAATCAACAAGCAAAGAAGGGGAAAAGGAAAAACTTTAATGCACGGGAAAAGGAAACTGCCCCTAAACAAAAATGTCCCCCAAAAAACATTGTTTTCGCACGTACACAAAAATGAAAAGAAACATACTAGGGATCACGAAAACCACTTCCCAAAAAACCCAAAATGCAAACCCAAACAGTCATTCAAATTAAAAAAAAATATAAAAACCAAACGAATAGCTTATTGGAAAAAAAAGATCAAAAACAAGCTCAATTATCCGGAAATATAAAAAGAGCATCACCTACGCAATGTTTCAAAAGGTGCAAACCAAAGTTTAACTGAAAATGGTAATACTATGCAAAACCCCCTTAGCAACTTAAACACCAAAACAGAAATAGAAACCCCAAATGCAGGGTAAAAGGAATCGTTTTTAGTGAAAACCCCCCAAAACAAAAACCCAAAAGCCCCCAAAAAACACGTGCGCCAACCCCCCAGTGCAAACAACCGCAAACGGAACCCCCACGCATAAAATCGGGGGGGGCAAACCAAAAACACCTGAAAACAGCGCAGCAAGCCGAAACAAAAATTTTAAGTTTTTAAACCCCGATTTAACCTCCTTTTTAACACATTGACGATTATATTATATAAATATATATATATAATATATATAAATTTAAAAATAAAAAATATATATTAAAATTTTATATATATATATTTAAATTTTTATTGTGTGGTGGTGTGTGTGTGTGGTGTGTGTGTGTGTGTGGTGGTTGTGGTTTTGTAGTATGTAGTACGTATATGGTGCGTGTGGTATATGTATGCGTGTGGTGTATGTGTGTGTGTTGTGGTGTGGTGGGTGTGTTTGGTGTGAAGCCAAAACGATTATGTTAAATGAAAAAGGGTTAAAAAGCAAATTTGTCAGGACGTAAATACTTTCGTTTTTAAGTACCATTTCCCCCCCCGAAAAAAAGGAGTGTTTCCGGACATCTTTACTACAAGGCCGGGTGTTGACCTTTTTATTTTCCCCCGGGCGCCTACGTCCCTGCATTGCTCCCCTCCTCCAAAAAAAACTCTTTTTTTATTTTTTTTTTAAAACTTTCTTTTTCTGTTCTTTTTACGTTTTTTCCACGTGGTTCACAGTGATTCAGGAGACACGTGAGGTTTTTTGACTGGTTTTCCACTTGTTTTGGCGAGTGGTGTGGCACTCGCTTACGAACTTGGGGTCGGGGAGATCCTACTCTCCAGCGGAGCCCCCTGTTTTAATCCACTTCGACGTGGGTTGGTGGACTGTCTTCCCCTTCGGGGGGGGAAGGGGAAAAATTTCCCCTTGTAACCTCTGGGATCCCTATCCCCCCCAGCTGGAAGAAGCAATTTTGGTCACCCTGACCTGGGGTCCCCTTTATTTGGGGACCGTCACGGTTTTCGGCGCCCCCCTCATCGGGTTGGGGGCGCCGTTTTCTTTCCCGCCCACCCCCATTTTGGTAAATAAGGTCTGCTTTGGGCAGTGCTTTTTTATTTGGGTTTTCTAACCCCAGGGGGGCGGGTTTTTTTTTGCCTTAATGTGCTGTTGCCTGACACCCTTTTCGTTGTAAAGTTTCCCAAAAAAGGGAACGGATAGAATGGTGTCGAGATATTTATTTTTTGGTGGGGTTGAGGGAAAGCATTTTCTTTAATTGGTTTTCGGTCCTTACGGGAGGTAATCGGTTTCTTTGGACAAATTGAAAGTTTAAATACCTTTGTCAATAAACTTTTTGTTGTTCTCTGATATAAAAAGGTCGGTCAATGCTTGATTTCTTAATATTTAGGGGGGGAAGGAAAACGTAGGTTGTTTATTTTCCTGTTTTTTGGTCGGACGGTCGTGGGAAGCTGGCGTTCGAACGGCTTGACACTTAGCCACAGAGTTGGAAATTCGGCCGTATCGCCCCCATGTGGCCGTTGTTGTGTCCCCTTTTCCTAATTTTTGTGACAGAGTAGGATGGATTTTATTGTTTTATTTATTGGATTTTGACTAAGAGTTATCCTTAGTACGGGGGATTCAAGGTACAGGATGCAAAAATGCCTATCGGTTTAAAAGCGGTGAAAGAAGTTTTAAGTTTTTTTACCTTTTAAAATGTGAAGACTTTTTTGACCTTTTTTTCGGCCCGTGCCCCCTTTACCTGACCACTGCCCGGACCCACTGTGCCACACACTGCAAAACGATAAAAAAAATACTTCTCACTGGAGACGACTCCGCCTAGGGCGGAAAAAATTGCCATTTTTTTCCGCCTCCGGCGGGGCTGCTGAAAGGGCCAGCACCCCGGGGCCTGGCAGACGCCACCGGGATCCAGGGACCATCCTGCACGGGACTTTGAAAGGGGGGCCTCACCCCCCCTGGGGCACCTTTACCTCGGACTTGGGAAAAAACCCCCCCTGCCTGCACTGAGGGGCTTTGAAGGTGCTTTACCCTTCACTGGACATCTTCGCCTCGGGCTGGAAGACCCCCCCCTGCGGGGTTTTGCCCCTTTTAGGATCCACCTCCCCGGGGGAACCTCCCCGGGCCAGGATCGAAGTCTTAAGTCGGTGTGGGGGGTGTGGGGTTTGGGGTGTGGGGGTGGCCTAAGCCGGTCACTGATTCGTTTTCTTTTTTTATTGTTTAGTTTTAAACCCGACTAGGTCCTGTTTGATGTATTTTTTGTTTTAGTACTGTCTTTCTTTTTTGTTACTTAATTCTTTGTAGCGGGTTTTGCGGGTTAGGTTGGGGCGGCGGGGTCCCCGGTATTGGCGGGTTTTTGGGTCTTTTAATTTACTTTTCCCCCAGGCTTTTCTGAAAAGTGCTTTTTCTCTTTTTGCCCCCTTGTTTTTTTTTTTCTCTTTTTTTCTTTTTCCCCTCTCGGCTGTTTTTCCCTCCCCTTTTTTATGACCCATACCCCCTCTGATGCTAGTGTGGGAAGGTTGTAAAAGTGAAGTAAAAAATTGTTTAAAATCTTTTTCCCTTTGGTCTGGTGGTGTGGGATTGAGTACGCTCCGTTTCTCCCCCGCACATTACCTTTTAAGAACCCCCCCTGTCAGGTGTCTCGCACGTGACAGCATCAACCTCTGTGGGAACACCCCGCGAATCCACGACTTTATCACACATCTTCATCATCACCATCTACATTACACCATCAACATAGTCCATATCATCATCTCATTCACCGTTTACTCATAAATCTTTTCTTTCCATCATCGTATTCACCGCCAATGTATTTGAAAGGTTTTAAATAAACCTTCCCTCCCCAACTACAAAGAGCAAAAGGGTTTTTGAAGGATACAGCAACAAAGAATCTTACAGTAATGTTTCCCCTTAGAAACAACACTTTCTGCCAAAATTTAAACGTTTAAAATGGGATCGCAAAATGCGATAGAGGTTGATATTCTAGTAATGTGGTAGCAAAACTAAAGCTGTCTTAAGAAATCATGTTGCTACAGCACTATTTTCACAATGCATAATTTCGTTAACACACTATTCACGACTGACAATTTTTTTATAAGTATGTTGCTAATAGCTTGCCTTTGGTTTTGAGACTCCCCCCATTTCACGGTATGTAATGTTGTTGTGATATATCAAGAAAAACCTCTTGAACTTCATTATTCTTGGGAAGTGCTGTGGTATAGCGACGATTTCTTTAAGGAAAACGGACTTATTTCAACATGACTATGTAGCTTTAAACGGGATTCCCCCAGGAAACACAGTTATGTAATAACCCGGCGTTTAAGTCATTCCATCCGTTTTACAGTTGGATAAGTCCGAGACAGGGTAAGTCTGTGTCAACACCAGAGTGAAAACCGGAAATTCATCTGCATTGGCCACTGGGTGTGCAAGAGGAAACGTTAGATCATACATGATTCATTGTTTTATGTGACGATTTGTCATTGACAGTTGTGAAGGACAGAGTCTGGTGTATGCGCGAAACTCGCTAAAGTGATTCGAAAAAACCAGTCAGGTAATATGCGTGAAAACTCGCTAAAAGTCATTGAATTGTTCTGACATGGGCGTGAAAACTCGCTAAAGTCTATGGATCAGTCAGAATATGCGTGAAAAATCGCTAAAGTCATTGGGGAACAGTGGAATTATGCAGGAAATCTCGCTAAAGGCATTGGAACAGTGAGAGATATGCGTGAAAAAACTCGCTAAAGTCATTTGAACAGTCAGAAATATGCGTGAAAACTCGCTAAATCCTTGAACAATTAGCCAGTGGACCTAAGGAAGAAGGAAAGAATGGAGAACCCATGCGTAAAATATCAACTACAAGAGAAGGAGAGAGTCAGAGCCAAGTAGAACCGCACTCCTCTTTGATTGTAAAGCATCGGATTATGATTGAGGGAGAGTCTAAAGCGTGCGTGATAACTCGCAACATTCATTTGGAATTTGATCAACGTAAAAGTGATTGCTCCGTTATCCCCCCCAATTTGTTGTCCCGAGTGTTGTTTATCTTGCTGAGAAGACCTTAGAGGTGAACGCGTCGTGTTTTTACTATTGATTCGTTGTTATGTTTGCAGATACAGCGCTAATTTTTGTGTTTTTTAATTAAAAAGATTTCTTTACCATTTCGCCTGCGGTCGCCTCCCTTTGCAAATAACATTTATTTGTAAGTCAACCACTTTGCACAGAGCAGAGATGCAGGAGGAAACACACACCTTGTATGTAAGTCAACCCTGCACAGAGCAGAGATTGCAGGAGATATATCACACACCTTGTATGTAAGTCAACCTCTGCACAGAGCAGGAGATGCAGGAGGAATAACACACCTTGTAGTAAGTCAAGCCCTTGGACAGAGCAGAGTGTGGAGGGAATCACAAACCTTGTATGTAATGTAACCCTTGGACAGAGCAGAGATGCAGGAGGGAATCACCACAACTTGTATGCATGTCCAACCCTTGCTCTGTGCAGAGATGCAGGAGGGAATTCACAACTTGTAGCAAGTCAACCCTTGCACAGAGCAGAGATGCAGGAGAGAATCCAAACCTTGTATGTAAGGTCAATCCCTTGCACAGAGAAGAGATTTTGCCAAGGCTATGGAATCACACAACCATTGTATGCAAATGTCAACCCTTGCAAAGAGCAGAGATGCAGGAGAGAATCACAACCCTTGTATGCAAGTCAACCCTTGCACCGAGCAGAGAGATGCAGGAGAGAAATCACAAACCTTGTATGCAAGTCAACCCTTGCACAGGTGCAGAGATGCAGGAGAGAATCACAAACTTGTATGCAAGTCAACCTTGCACAGACAGAGATGCAGGAGAGAATCACAAACCTTGTATGTAAGTCAACCCTTGCACAGAGCAGAGATTGCAGGAGAGAATAACACACCTTGTATGTAAGTCAACCTTGCAAGAGCAGAGATGCAGGAGAGAATCACACACTTGTATGCAATCAAATCTTGCACAGAACAGAGATGCAGTAGGGAATCACAAACCTTGTATGCAAGTCTACTCTTGCACGAGCAGAGATTAGGAGAGAATCACAAACCTTGTGCCAAAAAAAAAAAAACTCACTTCGAGTTTACCAGTCAGTCTTTGGATTGAGTGAATGAGGAGAGCGTCAGCGGGCCCGACCCCCCCAACGGGCTCCAGCCATAAAGATTTAGTGTTGTTTAGCGAAGAAGGAGAAGGTCTTACCTTTAGGTCGTGTTACATTCACGCAGTCTCTTTTAGAGTTGACTGTTAGACACATCGTGAAGAGGAATGTGTCAGATGTGTTTGTGACAACACGCTCAACGTGATCCGCTGTATGGTTAGCCATTGACGGTGCAAAGGAGTTTTGTACTATACCTCGTGTGGAACATACGTTTATTTAAGTTGTAATGGGTGGGGCGAACTACCAGTGCTTTGTCTTGTAACGTGAGGGAATTGAAGGACGGAGGTACGATGCAAAACAGTGCACCGAGCTGGTGGGACAAAGTGTAAACAACAACACCTGAGTAGAAATAGGATTGTATGATCTTTGAGGAATGTTGGACAAAACAAAAGTTCTAACATACAGATACTACAACACCCGACGTAGAAATAGGATTGTCATGATCTTTGAGAATGTTGAAAAAAAAGCTCGAACCTATAGATGACAAATTAATTTAATTTTGAAGGAACTAAATATACATTTGAACGAGTGATATCTGTGGACGCATCTTGGGAAGGTCAGAGTGGCAGATATTTTTCTGACCTATCACCTCCATCACCACACCTTCATCACACCAACCTCTATCTCCACACCTCCTTCACCCCGCCGCCACCACAACAAACAGAAGAGAGAGACTTTAATTTTGGTTTTAAAATCTTTGTGATTATCTAATTATTTGATGTAATGTAGTAACTTGCATATTTATAGGGTGGTTAGGGGGGGGTGAATGTGATGTGTGTTGTGCGTGCGTGCGTGCGAGCCGTGCGTGCGTGCGTGCGTGCGATGCGTGTGTGTGTGTGGTGTGTGTGTGTGTGTGGTGCCGCGAACGCGTGTTTATTTTTCACTTCATTACATTTTATGTTATATTTTTGTGTAATATCACAAATTATGGTGAAACATGTTAAATAAAAGCTTTCATTATCATGCATTTCATTCATCATTCATTCATCACCACAACCACACCAACACCTCCCCACAACACACCCCCCCCCAGCCACCACCAGCACCCACGACCAACTACAAAACCACCACACCACCACTACACCACCACTCATCCCACCACCACCGTTTACCACCACTCAAAAACAATCAACAAAAGAGAACGTTCTGCTATGCAGTGTTTAAGATTCTTGTACATATTTTTAGTTTCGATTTCTGGTTGAGCCAAGTCTAATTTTTTAAAACGCCCCCCGGTAGTAGTTTGCTTTCTGTTGCTTGAGCTCGTCGTTTCTCTGGCCCACTCCCCACAGGTAGATAAGTTTGGGTAAGTTGCGGGTCAGAGTTGAGGGCAACATGATCACAAAAAAGTGCATTCTGAATCTGTTGAAAGAGACTTTACACCATGTACCGCCATTATTGTAGCCAGTCCAAAGGATGGAACAGCAAACAGCATATGTTACTTGCCAGTTTCCAGTAAATGAAACTGATGCATAGTATGATCTTTTCACCACTCGAGCTGTATTCTGTTACCTTGGTTGTTACTGTTATATAGCATTCTGACTGCAACAATCATGAAACACAAACACAATTCATCACGACAATGGCTGTGAACCAGGCTGATCCCTGGATGGAGTGGTATGATCATATAAGCTAAACGACACAGACCAGGACTGACCGATGTCCCCAGTATGACAGCCTGGAGAAAGGATCACGACAAGAATGTCCCAACAAACTCCAGATTGTTATAGTATTGCAGCTATATGTCTGAGTCGTACTTCCACATGCTTTGAAGCCCCCCCCCCCACAGGCCCATGACATGATCAAAACAGTGACCAGTTATCAAAATCGACACTTCCACTGGACAGAGGAAAGAAAACAGGCCACTTGCAGCCCATACTGTTTCGTCATGCCTTTTCACGTTGGATGTATCTTCCTCGAAAAAAAGTTCGTGGCTCCAGAGTGGACGCAACATGGAGTTCCATGAAAACGTGGCAAATGGGAGATTGGTCCATACCATTACAATAATTGTTCTTCGAAAACGCTTTGGTCTGTTGAGAAATTAAAATGCAGTACAAATTCCTAAATCGCGAATGCGTTAACAAGTAAAAAATTTTTTAAAATTTTTTTTTTTTTATTATATAAAACCCCCCTTGGTTATGGTTCATGGGGTATTAAGGTTGCACACGAAGGGAACGTATTCGGGTTGTGTCACCATTTTAATTACTGGAATGGGCGGGGGAGTAAATCTCCACAGCGATATTCTGTAATTTTGATGTCAATATTCTCTTTAATTTCGTTTGATCGGGACCACAAATCGGACAGGGAATTTTACCACTTGATACCTCTTATATCCAGTTCAACCAGTTCCGGGGCCGTTTTTTGAACCTCAACCCTATGGCTTCTACTGCGGGAAAAAGAGTAATTCATATGCTTCACGCGAGGTACATACACAGTTATATTCCATTCAGAACTTTATTTTGTGTATGTGACACATCCTTTCTTCTATGGTTATAATGGGTTTTCTTTGACAAACAAAGTTCAGTTGACTGATAGGTTGTTTCTAGCAGGTAAATGTTTGTAGATTTTGAAATAAAGAAACACATATGTCCAGGTTGTTATACGATTATTAGCGAGATTGAGAGACTGCAAAGTTGGAAAGCTTTATGTTGATATGTTTGTAAGATACAGTGCGATAAACTCAGACGAACAAGATAAAACGTTTTGAACAAAATCCCAGCAACATTCCAGATCCTGCAGCATCGACATACCGAAGCTGTGGGAAGAATGCCAGTAGAAAATGTATGACTGCAGAGGGAAGGAATAACTTGACACAGACAAAACCTTCAGGACAGGTGAAATCACACAGCAGTGCTTCATCTCGCTGAGGACACTGACCCCAGCATCACTAGATGATCACCATGGACACAGACTTTGGATGCCCGACCCACTGGTTACAAGCCAGCACACTTCTGTTTCTCTGTCTGGTTCCTCCTCTCCATAAATACAATCTGGAATACCATTGCATCGAGTGTAGGACAGGGAGACAGGTTGAATGAATCAGTCGTGCAATGATAATGGCTTTCGGACAAAAAGCGTCAGGAATCAGAATCTGGTGAATAAAGAAGCCAGGCCGTTAGGTCAATTGTAAAGGCGAGGGTTGTTTATGTTGCTATCCTTTCTCCCCGGAAAACAGTACTGGCATGGATTATTCTGGTCTTATGGGATGTTCTTTTCGTCTGAATCATACTTCGCAATCTGAGTATTCGTTGCATCGTTGGATCTCTGTACAGACTTGCTGGGCCATTAGAGCACGTGACCCATCACGTTGGGACAGGTACTTACAAAATGACTATCATCACTGTTGTCTCTGATACAGTACTGATGGGAAAGTCACCACACCAACGTGTTATTGTACTTGATGATGCTTCATCAACATTAAACTTGGCTTAGAGGGGAACGCGGTTTATCATTAAGAACAGTATTAATATTCAGGCTGGTCGGTGAGGTTATGGTAGGCAACAAAAAACAGTGGTTAGGTCGATCCACAATCACTGTTGGGAGACACAAGACAAAAACATGTGTGTAGGAATGATTAGACGTATCATAGTAAATACGTTCTGGAGGTATTGGTGGTTAAACGGTTTGATTGTGAATGCAACGGAGCCCTACGTGATTTGGTAGGGTGTACTAGTGGAGAAAATTTCAATGTTATTTCACACAATGCCTTTGTAGATGTCGCTTCATGAATGCTCAAAGGCTTCATAAACAAAAGCACAAGGTAAGAATACGTGAGAATTTGACAGATCTAGATGGAGCGCGGGGTGCTGGTCCTCTAAAATGATTCACATGATAGACCAACGTCCTGTCAGACCACATGCATGCTTTACTGTACTATAAGTGACATCATCCCATCCTGACGTGTAACCTAAAGTTCAGATCATGGAGAGTGAATAACTTGTTGAATTTATGAAGTGAATCGTCTTTTTCATGTTGTGTTTTCAGTGAAGCAAACGTTGCCCCATGCTCTGGCAATGATAAGGGAAATAATAACACATGGAGTGCTTCGTTCCGAAATGGATTAACTTAAAACATTGTAACGTGAGGCAACCAGAACCCTGACATCCAGGACTGCTGAAGAGGACATTGTCCTGTTTCGTCACGCCCCGTCCTCACATCTGGCATTGATCGCTGTGGCAGGTGACTTTTGAATTGAATTTGGGATTAGTGCATCACGAGCAGTTGAACAAAAACCATTGGGCAACAGGTGGGCCGCCACAATTGATTCATCACAGACTAACATCTCAAAACGTATTTTAGATAGGGAAAATTATGGTGGTTGGAACAAAGGCAATCCGAAGACTTGAAGCCACAAAGACAGACGTGAATGAGAAGTAGTCTGTACAGATATGTGTCCCCATTTCTTTGTCGCAACCAATCACTTTTCCGTATGACAGTTTTAACAGCCTCTCTAGGACAGTTGTTGAGGCCAGAATGTCTGTTGAATACTGATCATGATGGCACTTAGAGCGGTGTGGTTTTAGTTCTTCCACTAACACACGCCGCATTAGGAAGATTTGGTTACAATGATAGACCCTTTATATTCAGAGATGTATGTTGATTATTAATTTATACTTTCTTTTTCATCTATGTCAACACTGGTGATTATGGTTATTGGTTGTTCTTATAGGTTAAGCTGTTTGTAACTGAATTAAAAATATATTTGATCAAATTTATGATCCCGCATCTTATGTGCACAGCCGTAAAACCATGCATTTGTTTTGCTTGTATCGGCATCTTCCAATAGGTGAAACCCTTCCAGTTTCGGGTACTCACCTTGATAGATGTTTGAAATCAGCACTTACATACTTACCTACTGGGACATGCACCTGCAATTCACAAGTAAGTGCAAAATGCTCGCACATGCCATAGAAGATGTTTGTTGTCTCTTCGAATGCAGATAGTGAATTCCCTTCACCTTGAATCGTTGTCTGCAGGAACGTGAGTTTGTGAGGCTCAGGATTCAGAAAATAGGACTTCACTTGGGCAGAAGTCACTGATCCTCAGGGAACCGCAGCCGTGCCCAGTTTGATGTTATGCTTGTTGTAGGAGACACGACTTCTTTCATCAGCAGTATTGTATACAAATGTAGGTGCAATGCGTGATCCCACCAGAGCATCCATGTATCATGTACTTATGCATAGATTTTCTCTCTTCTCTCTCCTCTTCTCTCTCTCTCTCTCTCTTCTTCTCTTCTCTCTCTCTCTCTCTCTCTCTTCTCTTGCCTATTGTCACAAATATGCCAATGTGCTTTCCCACACATCCTGCACATGTTTTTTCCTCCATACAAAAATAGCGTGTGAATGGGTTGTTCTTCATAGGCTTTATAGAAATGTGTGTGTGTGTGTGTGTGTGTGTGTGTGTGTGTGTGTGTGTGTGTGTTGTGTGCTGTGTGTATGTGTGTGTTTTGGGGGGGTTTTTTTGGTTTTTGTTTTATGTGGTTTTGTGTGTGTGTGTGTGTGTGTGTGTGGGTGACTTTCACCTATGCCAGCAGTGCTGATTCCATGGAACAAATGGACTCGAACAATGTATTCTAAATGAAGATTCTTCATAAAAGTACAAAACTGTGCGCTTCTGGAGAAAGAGACTGGACCAAAAGCTCTGCAGCAGGAGACTCTTGAAAAAAAACACTGCTGTTTACTGGGAGTGAGGCAATAGTTTTTATTGCCAAACCAAAGTTACAGTGCGGCTACATGATTGTGTATTCTTGTGTGAGTGACTTTCTTCCACCTGTTTATATTCTGAGTTGTTGTTCTTCGCTTGTCTTTGTTTCAAGTTTTAGTTTGCTTTTTCCTCTTCTTTACACTAATTTGTAATTATGAATTTAGAAGTGTTCCTTTGTGATAACATTTTTCCTTTTCTTCTACCACTATTTGTAATTTTGCTTTAAGAAGTGTTCCTTTGTGATAACATTTTTCCTTTTTTCCTCCACCTATTTTGTAATTTTGCTTTAGAAGTGCGTCCTTTGTGATAACATTTTTCTTTTCTTGTCTACCACCTAATTTTGTAATATGCTTTAGAAGTGTTCCTTTGTGATAACATTTTTCTTTTCCTTCTATCGCCTAATTTGTAATTTTGCTTTAGAAGTGCATCCTTTTGTGATAACATTTTTCTTTTCTTCTATCCACTCATTTGTAATTTTGCTTTAGAAGTGCTTCCTTTGTGATAACATTTTACCTTTTCTATCTACCACCTAATTTGTAATTATGCTTTAGAATTGCTTCCTTTGTGATAACAGTTTTCCTCTTTATTTACCACCTAATTTGTAATTGTGCTTTAGAAGGTGCTTCTGTGTGAAACATTTTTCCTTTTCTTCTATACCCTAATTTGTAATTTTGCTTAGAATGCTTTCCTTTGTGATACATTTTTCCTTCTTCTTCTTCCCCTAATTTGTAATTTGCTTTAGAAGTGCTTCCTTTGTGCTAACATTTTTCCTTTTCTTCTAATCCCCTAATTGTAATTTTGCTTTAGAGTGCTTCCTTTGTGTAGTGAATGTACATTTTCATTTGAGAAAATTGTATCCATAAGTGTACATCTGACCCAGGAGCTTACAGAATACACTGTGAAATAATTTTCTTTTCTTCTGATACGCTTTGTTTCCTAATGTTGTTACTGTGTGTAAACAAACCAATTTCCCCTCTCTTTTTATGCCGATCTTATTGGCTCCTTAATCATACAAAACTTACCGTCAGATGACGTGCGAAATTGTCGTCTCCTATTATCATCACATTCAAAACACAACTAGAACTGAACAAAACCAGTGGCATGGCATGAAAAAGGACTTCGTATCTGTCCCTTAATATCCCAACATGCAGTTAACAAAGACATCAGACATTTCAACACTGATTGGAATCTTGGTATACCCTTTAATTATTTCAGGGACTTGTGAAATCCAGATTGATGAACTTTAGGACCAATGAATGTACGAATTCTCGGATATAACACATCCGTGAAAAATCGTACAACAAGCGAAAGAGACGGGTCTTTTTACCTGCCTCAGCGAAACCCTTAGCTTCAACGACTTTACACCTAGAAAAACGTTTCGGTGAGGAATCCCACTCTGTATAGAAGTTAGCTGAAAAGAAAAACTTATCTATTATGTGGATTCCGTTGCAGGAACCATCTAAAAGAGTAACTGGGTCGATAAATTAATTACGATGATGGATGCAGTGTCGCTTAGCTCCGGCCCAAATTTTACTTTGAGACTTTAAACACAGACCTTCTAAAGCGCAAAACCAGTGGACGAAAGATTCAATCTCTTTATTCTTCATAACTCTTCGAATCTCCCAAACAAGAGTCACACCAAACTCTGAAGACATTTCGACCATAATTATGTTTAAGATAAAACACAGCTGAAGCCTGCGTCCCGGTCCTTAAACTGTAGTGATCATTACCCAGTTGTGGTCTCATGGTCAAAAAAAAGTAAAAATTCTAATCGGAACAGCAGACCCACCTTTGCTTTTATAAACTTTAACAACCAACAGGTTTGAATGACTTGGCTTAACTCAAAACTCTCTTCTGGTTTCCAACAGGAACTGATCCAGATCTTGCAGATGAAACATTTACAGAAATATATGATAACAAGCCCTCTAAGAAAATCAAGAGAGTACGACATTATCCTAAACCGGCCATGGTACACTCAAAGAGTTACAGGAGTCAGGTTACCTTAGTGATCTGTTTAACAGCATGGTTATGAAGATTGAATGTAGATAGAATACTGAAAAATGAATAAATTCAAAGAAGCGAAAGTAAAAAAAACAAACTATTTATCTGAAACTGTGTATCATCCCAAACCAGAACACCAAAAGGTATATGGAGAGATATGAACGACCTTACGACATTACGTTCAATCTTCTTCAAAATCAACTGTAATTAAAGGCATCTCTGTCGAAACAGCTAAACACCTATTTTGACTATAGCAATAAAGTTGTCACGACAGATTCTTCTAGATCGAACGACCTTCAAAACTGAAGCAATATTGCCATGATAAAAACCTCACGTCTGATCTTCAATATTCCATTAATTACAGTTTCTTTGAAGTTTATCACTATTACGCGCCTTAGAACTGTCAGGTACCTGTGGGGTGGATGGGCCTAGCGGCATAATCCTCCACAAACCATGAGCATCCAGCAATTTACAAACCACGTTAACATACGTCTTTTATCTTATGTATCTACAAAAATCATTATCCTAAAATGTTCAAGAAAGCGAAGTTATACCTATCTACAAAGCAGGTATCAACCAAAACCCAGCAAAACTACAGTCCCAGTTTCAATCATTTACTAGTTCAAACCTTTGAAAAATACATGAACACCACACATTACACCACCTTAATAAATACTACTTGCTTCATCAAGACCAGTACGAGTTTTCGACAAAACCATTTATGTCTACAGCCCCTTATCAACCTGGTCTGATCGATGACTGGCTAATTAGCTTTAACACAAAGATAGTTTGGTGTCCAATTCATTGATTAAAAAAAGCATTTGATGTGGTAGACCAGAACCTTTTATCAGAAAAAAAAATGTATGGCTATCGACAATATTACTCTTACGCCTTTTCCACTCAATCTCACGAATGGGCAACAGTTGTAAAAAATCAATGCAACTGTCTCTTTATTTCCAACATCTTTCCTATGGCGTCCCACAAGGGCTCTTCCTGGGTCCCTTACTGTTCACATTTACATACTGATCTACCCTCCATATTCACGTCACCTGTGACTTCTTTGCTGATGATACAACAATACACACAATCATTCTGGGGTTACTGTTTTTGCTTTGAACTTTACACCAAAAGGGCGAATGATCTTGTAAAAGTGTTCTGAACTCAATCCCAGGTCGCTTACTAAAAAAAACTAAATCCTTCCCTTATCTCAACCAGGTTAAAAAAAGTTCCTTTTCCCTACATTAAAAGATGGAATCGTTTGAAAAAGGTACTATGCCACAAAGTGATAGGAATACTATTAATAACAATTTTTATTGGCAATTCACATAACCTCACTGTGAAAAGTTTAACAGAAAAGGTCTATCTCACATAAACTGGACTGGGCAAACGGTCAACAGAAAGTCTATCAGCTCTCCAAATCAAATGCGTCTTTGTCCTGCACTCACGCAAGCTCTTTGTCCAGTCTTCAGATTCAATCATACATTGACTTTGGGTCTAATATATGAGGGACTTGCTAGCGCTAACACCCTAAAACCAGTGCTATGTCTACACATGCGAGCACTTCAAATTAGTCTCCTAAATAACAGAAGTCTCTGAACTATAAAAAGGTTCATATTCTGCACATTTAGCCTGAGATTAGAATACAACAAAGGAATCATTAATGCACAGTATGCGTTCTGGGAGTACCCTAAGCATTAGTCACATATTCTTCATCAATTTCCCAAACTTCATGTCCTGTTTCGAAAAATTGACTTTTTTCAAATCCAGTTTAAACGTAGTCAGCTTCTTCTCTTCTCTCCACAAGGAGGTAACACAGGTACTGTTTCTCTTCAATTGAAAACATCATTAAAACACGGGGGATATGGTCACTATCCATCATTGCCGCTTATTTACATAAACCATTGTCTTATAACCTAACACAAGGAATCAATCAAATCCCAAATTGACAACAGTGAGGTTAAAGAGTTGAGTCAAACCATATTGCTTGCATGCGCCAGAGTCATTTTTCATCAAAATGGGGAATGTGTCAGAGTCATTCTTCATCACATGGGGAAACGCCGTTCAATCGCCAGTCATTCGTCATCCACATGAGGAAATGCACCGGTGTCATTCTTCCTCACATGGGGGAACGCGTCATGCCACCAGAGTCATTCGTCATCCACATGGGGAAATCGCGCCAGAGGCATCTTCATTCACATGCGGCGTATGCGCCAGGAGTATTCTTTCATCCTCATGGGGAAATGCACATGCGCCAGAGTCATTCTTCATCCCAATGGGGTACGCACCAGGTCATCTTCATCAACATGGATTATTGTCTTCTGATTACGATTCAGGAGGTATTCCATACTCTCGCAGTAGTCAAATTATGAGATCTCAATTTTCCCTCGAACATCTTACCAAGTTTCTTTCAGTCACCCATATACTCCACCAAAAACAGCCCTCTCAGCCTAAGGGGCGCCTGCCTGGCTGGAATCCTCCTCTGTGAGGAGGGTTCTGCGGGCAAGGTTCCCGCCACCCATCCCAGGCTGGCCTGGGTCAGTCCAGCTCTCCACCAACTCGAACACCCCCACCTGTGGCCCGGTGTGAGACAGGAACATGTCAAACACTAGGAAAACTCGTGCTGTTCTTCATAACTAAGGAGGACTCACTTCTACATGAAGATTGTAAACAGTCCCTTTTCATATACGTTTACACTTTTAAATATACTTTCTTTCTTTTCCCCATGCTTTTATAAAGAAATGTTACTGTGTAACCACACTGTTTTCTTATTCTTTTCTTTTCTTTTGAAGATAAATGTTTTCTTTAATTTCCCCCAATGATTTCACTTCTCTCTCTAGTTAAAAATTTAATGACAAAAATACCTCAATGTTGACATCAGCCTTGCAGCGGTCTTCAATCGCCGTAATCAAAATAGACCATGCAACCTCCTCCGGTGGCGTAGATGCAAGGGATTATAAAATGTTCTAAGCTATATAACGCGCACTCGCTCCCAAGCAGTACTCACCCAGGCCAAGAGAACAGTTAAATGTTCATTCTAGCTCACCTGCCCTCAACTTGTTGAAAACTAGTTTAGGGCGTGCCGCACTCGAATAATAATCATTTTACTGTTCTCTGACAAGTAAGACTTTCAATCAATGAATTAAAATAGGACATCATCACACATCTCTTTCAATAACCAAAAAATAAACGATTATCTACAACATACATACTGTGTAGGATTATCACGTTTTCAATACTTATTTACTAAACTGTTCAGATTTCAGTTTTGCTTAATCCTGCGTTTTCCTGATCATTTTCAAATAACATCATTTTCACGCATACCATTTCATCAATGGTCTCTGTCTTTCATGTTGAAAATAAAACTACAGTCTTTAAAACGGTTTTCTTAAGTTTTTTAAAACCGTGTTATATTTTTGAAATAAATCACACATTATCCCGCTTGTCTTCGATGAAAGGACTTTTTTGACCCGCATAACTTTTGCATAACAGACAGTTCTGACAATCATGAGGCTGCTGCAGGGCTACATGAACCCAACAGTAGGCGGAAAACCCAATCACTTAATTTGTGTTCTTTGCTAGGGTTTACGATTGGCACAGACAAGAGGTCTGCGTCTACACTGGAACAACGCACACAGTCAATTGTGTTGTCAATGCAATCAAACCTTTTAATGCTACTTAATTCTGCCCTTCCAGTCGATTGCCATTCATTGGAGGGGGTTTTTTAGAGCTGTATGGTTCATTTGGTGATTAACTCGATGGCTTGTGTTTTAGGAATTATTGCCTGGTTTGTGTGTGTCTGGATATTTCTCAAGAGTTCGGGTCGTCTTATTAGTATTATATCAACGAAGGGAGAGTACTTCAAAGACTTGTACAAATTCTTGAAATTTCCTCTGTTTATTGTAAAAACAACCTTCGCAGACATTTTCCATAAGACTAGATATGTTGATGGCCGCGGTTTATTTAGTAAGTCAAGTGCTGTTTGACTTCGGTCTAGAATTCTTTCATTTCTTCAGCGTTTTTGCTTTCATCAAAGTTGGGAATAGAATACGCTTTTCAAACAACTCTTAAGCTTGTTCTGTTTTGTGATATTTCAGTCTGTTTAATAAATCTTACCAGACAAAATGTTGACTTTTTTATTTGTTAAATGTTTGTCTTTTTTTCATTAAATTGAAACTGGACCGGGTGTTTTGTATTTTTTCTTTTGTTTTTTTCAAATTCTTTTGCTGCTCTCTCACCAAGTTGTGTTATAAATGCGTTGAAAATTTTTCGTATGAGCTCTAAGGCAGGAATAGTTGTCTATCTGGTTTTGAATTAATTGATTATTCTTTCTGTAGCACTATTTGTGACTTCTTCTGCATCAATCTTATGTCTCCTCGTCATAATTGTTATGCACCAGTTCTTGCGATTAGTCCAGTTCTTGGCATAATAAGTAGGCCGGCATATGTAATTTACCCAAACACACACAAAGCGCCGCAAAAACAGCAATGTGTAATGGTTGTGTCAGTCAGCGGAAGGCAAGCCAATATTCGCCAAATGATTATGTCTGTCCGCACTGCGGGTCGAGCACAGTTTGGCATGTTGTCACTTAGCGGAGGGATTTCTACACCTGTGTTTACCTAACCACAGTGATTACTGTACTGGCTGAAATAATTACAGATGTCAGTGGTTTCTACTAGTTCACTTGACATTTCTTGACAACGCCTTCTACTTTGCACTCTTGAACAACTTCTTACCGCCACCCCCCTCTACCCCCCTAAGTCACCAGGTTCTTAATCAAGTAACTTTAAGTTCTACTCAAGTCACTTTACGTTCTTAACTCAAGCACCCCAAGTCACCCCGGTTCTTAATCAAGTAACTTCTTAAGTTTCCTACTCAAGTCACTTCTAAGTTTTAACTTAAGTCATCCCTAACTACCACATGTCTATAAAGTCACTTCTAAGTTCTTAATTAAAGTCATCCCAAGTTAAAAAAAACCCCCCAAGTCCTACTCAAGTCACTTCTCTAAGTTTTTATCTCAAAGTCACCCCAAGTCTCTCCTAAGTTCTTACTCAAGTTGTCTCAAGCCATCCTCAAGTCGTCCACAAGTTCTCTTACTCAGTCACTTCGAAGTTTCTTACTAAAGTCATCCCTCAAGTTATCCTCAAGGTTTTCACTTCTAAGTTCTTACTCAAGTCATCCCAAGTTAATTCTAGTTTTAATCAAGTCAACCTAAGTTCATAACTAAGCATTCTCTTAGTACAACAAGTTTCTTATTCAAGTTATCTTTTTATTGTCAAAAAACAATACAATTCTAGGGTTTTTTCTTAAATTGTAGATGTATAACTAGTACACACACGCTTCAAAAACGCGTCATCGTCGAGGATGTCTTGATCAGCGCCCTTGGCGTGAGTATCGGTCAGCATGATTTTCTTAAATGAAGTTCTTACATTGAAAGCAACCGCATTGATTACAATTCTGGTCTATTGGGAAATGTCTTTTATAGACTCCATGTCTTTATTATTGACTCAATCATTTTAAACAAATAATAATCGTCATGATCAATTTTTATCAAAAAAATAAATTCAGTTATAATAAATCAAAAACAAATCCAGTATGTTAGATTGCAGTATTGAACCTCAAGCACATATTTATCCCTAGGCATGAATTTCCTCTAAATAATTTGTTTTCCTTTTTTATTTAGCTTCGTAAAGGATTATTGCATTTGAATGGATCAAATTGATCTTTAGTTGTGGCGGTTTTGGCATGCTTTTGTGTTCAGTTCTGTATTAGTGGTTGAGATTTTTTGTATGCTTTGGTTTTTGACTGTCGCTGTTTTTATATTTTATCACCGGAATACACCCCAGCAATGCCGCCAAAAATGCTATTGCTTTAAGAAATTCCATGAAAGACTTGGGCGGTGTAGGCAAACCCTGTTGTTGTAGGTCTTGAATCACTTGTTCTGGTGTTTTATAGTGGCATTGAAACAATGGCTGTGGCTCTAGCACTTTTTCCTTATGGTTATATTATGTGCTTGTAATTTTAATTTTGTTTGTTTGTTCCACTCTGCTATCTTTTTTCCTGACTGCATCGCGTCAGGATGAGGAGGCTTTGTGCTGGTTCCACTTTCTCACCTGATTCATGTTTTCTGATTCATGTTTACTGTTTCTGCTGATTTTCTGGGCTCCGTTCAGTGTTTTGAAGGAAAACAAAATTTATTGATTAAAAGTATTAATCCCATGATAGCGGGCAGTTAATAATGTTCCAAATTTGTAGTATAGAATCTCAGCCTTGAGACTCTAATGGACTTTGTTAAAACTGGTCACTACCTGAGTTAAATTCATACAATGAATACTTGTTCAGAAGCAATGGGAGCAAAAGCTACTAACTTGTTTAGTGTACCAAACTAAGAACCGTTTGCAACGCTTTCACATTCATGACCCAGCTGGCTTATTACTGTTGTGATACTAGATCAATGTCTTGTGGCGACATTTGTTGATATCTGTTCTATGCTGAATATACCAATTCGAGGAACTGTTTTTGTTTTTCCACACGCCGCTAAAGAATATAGCCTTATCCTTTTTGGGCATAAACAGCTGGTCATTAACTTGATCAATTGGAATCATAAGTTCAGGAAGGTTTAGGGATCATCGCTGTTCATGTTTATTACTTATATATAATTATTTTATTTTTTAAAAATGAGAACCGAAAAAAAAACTGTTTCCACCTTGTATACCATTCTGCTGCTATTGGAGGTCTAAGCTGTAGGTTACCACGATGCTTGTAAAAAACTGTTAAAAATAAAACCAGCTGATATTGGCAAACTAGACTTTGAAGGATCAGCAAAACTGATTGTGTTATTACAGCTTCATTTGCTGCGAAGATTTTCTAGTTAAGAAGGAATAATTCCTGACAGTTTCATATGTAAAATTAAAAAAAATACATTTATAAAAAATTGCTTCACTCGTAATGATGATAGGTGGCGCGGTTTGGTGAATGCGCTTGCTTTTAGCGGAAGTAATTACGCATTTAGTAAATAAGGTTGACTGCGAGAGAAAATGACATAACAAAGCTATGGAGCTACTAGAATAAAAATAACGCAGCACAAGATTACTATAAAAAAGCAGAGGGGGGAAAAAATTGAGCAGAGCAGTTAAGATTTTTTTAACGGACAAATGATAAAAACAGGGACATGCCAGCTTACACATTTTAAGTGTTGATCAAGCAATAAAGATAATATTATCTAGTAACGGGCAAACTAATCGAGAATTGCCACCAAAAATTTCAGTGACTTTTTATCAACCATCAGAAAAACAAAGATGCAGAAATCGCAGTTTATTTTGTTTCTTGGTTTGACTGTTGTGTTTTTGTTGCGCATAATATTGGTGAATAAATATGAACAAAATCTATTATTCGCCAAAAGGATATTGGATGGGAATCACCGGCAATTAATTAGCTAGCCAAGCAGTGGGAGATCGTCAGTGAACAACAGCAAAAGATGAGTTATCTAAACAAGCTATCTGCAAAATTTATTTACCTGCCCTAGACGAATACAGAGCCGGACTTTGTGATAACACACCAAACGACACCCATCAAATGGACTTCTATATTTCCCCCATGAACGATTAGACGAAAAAGATTTATGTACGCACTTACAGTCATTGAATGGCTTAAGATATAAAGATGCAGAACCATTACACAATAGAGTGCTTATGCTGTTGCTGTGACCTTAACAACTGAATATACACGTGGCCGCTAATTATCCTCGCTATTGATTCCAAGTTGATGATGGACACAGACTTTACAGGCCAAGTGAATCAATTATGGTCAAAACATAGAGTTACATTAAAGAGTCCTTTCCAGGAGTTCACAGATCACAGGCTTTAGATAATTGAAAACTTTAACAACCATTTAGCTGAAAAGACTTTTTTCCTACAGTATCACAGAGAGTTATTGACAATTCTCGCAACACAGAATGGGTTAGACAGACTGCCCTCAGTTCTTGCGAGCAAATGATTAATGAAGGAATTTAAATTAACAGGGGCTTAAAACAGTACAAGCAATCAAAAAACAAACTATAGTGTTGTTGAAGGGAACTCCAGTTCATCCAGCAAACTATTACCGTTTGGTTTAAATGTAAGGTACCTTTATTTACCGGGGAAGCAGAAGGGGACACTCGCATCAGGGCACCGTTCCAGTTTGGAGTGTTGATCATATGAATTAAAAAGAATTGTAAAAATGAATCCTCCCTTGTATTATTTACGAGCACTGCCACCCAAACAACATGCTCCTCAAAGATCTTTGTGTGGAAGGACGACTGCAGATAATCCCACCAGACCAGGACTCACAGTTCCAGTTGCTTAATTATTTTTAATATACATAATATATTTGAGTCTAAAATGGAAGCTCAGAAGGTAGCCAGAATTGACACAAGAATGATAAAGGAAAAGACCTACAAGAATTGTAGGATCATTATGATATGGTGTACTGCAATTAGGGAAACATTGCGAGGATTCACCAACACATGCTAAAACATCCAGATCACCTACAGCCCAAAATCCCACAATTTTGTTTATCAAACATGGGATAAGAATATCTTAAAATATAAAAAAAAAATTCGAGCACATCTAAGCCCAAACATGAGAAATATAATTGTCTGGAATTAGATTTATGATATGATTTTGATATTATAATAAAACTTGAGGAAAACTTAATATGATGAGGAAAATATGAGAAGATATATAATTATTGCCGTTCTACAGTGTCCAATTGATATGAAAAAATCTTAGGGATTAACAATAACAATTCGGTTTGTGTTGTTTCTATCTAATGACTTTTTTGTTACAACTGTTGGGTTGATCTCATGTAGATTAGATCGTTAGTTTTTTCGTTGCTGACGGAAAGTATGTTTATTGAACAAGCTTCTTTGTAGTTGTCCGCGATATGTTTTGACCTGCACAACACTGCGAGATATATCCTATTGCTTTTTAATGGTTTTCTCTGGCTGAAATACTGTACTATTTTCGACTTAACCAATAAACTCCTTAATCACCTTTCCAGATAATTCTTTCCTTCATCTTTCTAAAAACCTTCCTTATTTGTATTTGAATTTAAAGGCGAATCTTTAGCGGTAATCGGATTGTGTCATACATCCGCATGCCCTTTAGATACATTCTATTTCCAAGTCTTGATAGATGTCTTCAGTAGGGATATCTATAACAAAACTCTCTGCTTTCTGTGTAAAGTACTTTGGGACTCGGATACAAGGGTTTAAAGTAGTAGTCATAAAAGAAATTCTAACATCAAACGCTGTGATAAATTCTAAAACAGTAACCCAATAAATACAGGATTTGTTATTTGACTTTCTTTTATTTTCTCCATTCTGCCCACACACGTGATCCAAGAAATCTTCTGAAGTCTGATAATTTGGTTTTGAAGTCAGCTTAATTGGCTTCGTTCTCTCTTGTGTGTACCAATCTGACTATCTTTTCGTTTGTGTGGATTCTCCATAGTTTTCCAAAAAGCTGGTGTTACAATCTTGAAAAGTCTTTTCTGAAGCATCTGTGGAGTTAGTCTGAGATCAGTGTTCTTCATGATGCATGGTTTCTTGAACTGTTCTTGGCATCAAATGCAATTTTACGATGAAACTGCTCTTCTAACTTCAAACATGTCTTAAATAAAATTGTTATTGAAAGTCTGTAATGACAGACATAATTTTTTTTGCCTCGATGATTTGGCACAAGTTTAGGTGGCTTCTGTTGATTCATCTTTAGGCTTCTGCTGCTAATGGATAGTATTATGCAGGTTGGAGTTCTTGAGGATATTCTAAAGTCAACTTCTAGAATGAAACCACGCTGTTGATATGGCTCAAACTGCTATACCACTTTAATGCTTTTTGATTATTTTTTCGGACCGTCGTCTATGTCTGTGTACATTTATAGTTGTGTAATGGAAGTGATTGCGCCATGCCCAACCATACAGCTTGTTTTGCATCTAATACATGAGATAGTTAGACTTTTACTTGGATCATTAATCATCTAGGTATTGTTGTTTGCTTACAGTAATGGTGCGACCGCCATACTAATTTCTCCACGCAATCCGTTTTCAATCATACTGGAATTCATTGGCAGGTCAGACAATAAATCAATCTGTACTCCAGTCACACTTCAGAAAGCATCCCATCATCCTGGGCGCAGAAATGTAATGCGCGTGGATCAGGTACAATGTTTCATGCTGGTCTTTCTATATTTTCAAAAGACCGTCCGCCATAAAACAAAACGTTCTGCATCAAGTATAAAATCATGATAGTCTCCATCGTATTACACTTAACTTCTGCAAGCATCTTGGAGCTGCTGGTTATCAGAATCACTGATGCCCTTTCCTTTAAGACTAGAAAAGAACGCGTCTTTAGGTGGAAGCGTATCTTGTCAAACCTTTGCCAAACTGTTCTTGTTTCATAAGGGTAAACGCCTTTTAACAAGAGTTGGTGTCAAAAGAGTCTTTGTTATTGGGCAGGACATTTCAAGGGGGTCATAGCAACGACTCTAATGATTCCATCAGGTGTTGCATAGAGTCATAATAAGACATGTTATTTAAAGTGAAAACATGTACTTTTTGATGACTGTGCAATGCATGCTACTGAATGCGCTGTCTACTGCTTGCAATATAAGTTGAGAGTCATAACCTCGCAAAGTTTATGAATGAAGGAAGGGTTATTTCCTTGTCCTTGGAGGTCAAACTTTAGTTGAAGATTGCAGTTGTGGTTGCGTGCTCCTCTGATTTCCACTTATGGTCATGGTCTCTTACTGTTGGATTCGCTGCTCTGATGGGGAGGGCCTAAAGCCACAAATCCAACAGTGGAGTCGGACTGAGTCATACTGTGTTGGTCTTCAGGTTGTCATCATGATTTCAGAATAAATTCAGAATTATTAGAACAGTCTTTACTGCACTTGACTGCATGCGTTTTATGAGTATCTGCTGCATCTGGTCTCTTGCATAATTCATGGCTTTGAATGCGCCGCATCCGACCTGACAACATGAAGGCAAATGAGAAATCTGATGATTACTACTAAGACTGTTTTGGAAGTCTCTGTGGGGGTTGGTCCTTATAAGGACAATTAAGTGATCGAATTCTGCGTAAACAACATATGGACTAGTTTGCCATCCGTTTCCAGTTTCTTAAAAACTTACTTTAGTTCCGGGTGGAGGGCGTAGTTAGTTCTGTATGCAATCTACCAGGCTGTATACAAATGTTTCTTATGTTCGATTGCGGCTTTACCGGATGGAATTTCTTGAGAAACATTTTTACTGAATTCTTGTTTGCCATGATTTTATGAAGATGCGCATTAGTCTAGCATTGTGCGTTTCAATGTGTAATGTGGCAGCCTGCTGGTGAAAACATCAGTAGTAAGTCAACATTGATTTTGCCTGGCTCGCCAATTTGTTGAATGTTCTTGCGACATTTTTAATCGGCTGTAGTTTGTTTCCTCATCACATGTGTAGACATTATCAGTTATTGGTTTGTTTTGTTCTTCAAACTGATCAATTTGTCCAGCTAACAGGAAAAGGATATTCATAAAGTAAGATCATTGCTGTAAGGTTCATAGTTTAGAACTCCCATACTAGGTTTTTGCAGAGTATTGCAGCCTTGCGAGAAAAACACACATGAAACATTTGTTGTCTGTATGCTTTCTGTTATAACTGCCTTTTTGCAACTAATGCTGGAGGTAGCGGAATGTAAGACTTGGCCTACTTCGGGCATAATAGCCTGTTTTAATCTGATCTCTATGACTTCGCCCCTCTGACCAACCAGAAAGCCTCTCATTTTGGCTTCTTCGCGGCCACATCAAGTACTGGGTAAGAAGTGGTCTTGCCCAACAGGTGTTTTTTAAGTCATTATGAAGAAAGAAATGAGTCTGTGTTTAGGGTTGAGACCCAGGACTTCTAGATTTTCTTATTTATTGTTACATGTCGATTAAAACAGCTAAACAGTAACTTTAACTGGCGGGTCTATTGTTAGTTTACCTGGACTTGGAAATAGCATGGACCAACAATTGCCCGTACGTTTGCTGGATCAATGACCTTCTAGGACTGATATCTTTTAAAGCTTTTGATAAAATCTTCTTCCTTACGCATTGCTTCAAACAATTCGTCTGAACATTCATATATCTTATCCTGTGAGTTTCTTTTTCTAACTCAAAATATTTATTTAAATTAATAAAAAAACTTATTTCAGAATCATTATCGCGGTCTTTTTGTGCTTGGACTCATAAATAAAGTAATAATCACCCTTTGGCGTTGTTACATGTGATAAGCTGTTGAGAAACAGAGTTTAATGTTTCGTTTACTTTTTTTAAACATCTTTATTATCTGCTCAGTTGTCTGGCTGTTGAGGAAAAAAATTGTCCTTGCCTTTCTTTGAAGATCAAACTTTTTGTCTTTTGTAGTCATCAAAATCGGCCTGTAAACGACCTAAATTCTTCATCGTGATGTTTGAGTCAGTAGTGCTTTTATTTATTATCAGTTTTGGAAGGTACCTCTAAGTTTAGCTGTTATTAGTTGAACCATAGCTGTGTGCTTTTGGAGTTTAGTTTAAATTTTTTGCTACGCAGCACTTACAGCTAATGAGCACAGGCCAGAGTAAAGACATACGCCTAGAGGTTAAAGCTGCGAGGTGCACCAACCCTGTTGCGTAAGAGACTACACTTGTCCTGCAGATAGAGTACTAATAGTTGATGTTCCAGTAATTAACATATGTAACGCATTAAGGCAGCAGAATTACTCTTCGTTTGGTTTTGCTGTGATTTTGAAAGCGTCTGCTCAGTTTTTGTTTGCATTTGTGTACTGTTGGTTAATCTGAGGTTTTTAAGTCAGGGTTTTCTACTATCCCTTCTTTTGGCCGGATCGGGTGTTGTAGGCCACTTTTGGAATAAATCCGTAAACAGACATGCTTTTTTTAAAAAAATGAAAAAAAATAAATTTAGTATTGTATATCTTTTAATCTGGTTATCTTGATATTGTTTATTTCAGCTGCGCTTCATATAATAAAACAAATGTCCATTTAGCGGTTTATCACTTCTTTTTCTTTATCAATTTGAATGTTTTATTAAGTCTTTAACCGTTTCTCCCACTTCCATGCAACTGATTATCTCTGTTGACCTTAGGTCAATCCATAAACCTTATTTCGTTGTTTAAATAATCATAAGCATATTAACATTGTGAAGGGTAGATCTTTAGACACAAGGTCTACTGCTGGACTTCTACACCTCCCACCCCCAAACAATTTTCGTATTTCGTCAAAATGCTGATAAGGTCTAAGCCCGCTAGCGTAGATTTGGTTAGGACTGCCCTCAATTGAACATTGTACTTTCGTTATTTTAGGATTAATAAAATTTTCACTTCCTCTTTTTTTTTTTTTTAAACATTTCTTTAATGAAAAGATGTGTACATAAATAACTTGTTGAACTGAAGCAACAACAAGCAAATGCTTATAATGTGCTCAGTGACGGAAAATTTAACAACAAAAAACACATCGGCGGATTGCATGATCAACATTGACAAGTAAGACAGAAAGAAAAATGATGAATAAAATGCTATATAAGTATTCATTAGTAATAATAATAATAATGAATATCAAAATGGGAAAATACATAGAAATCTTACCTTAAATTAAAAGACAGGAAAGAAGATAGAACAGATCAGAAGAATCTAACAGCGATGCAAACAAGCAATCTACACAACAAATACCATGATTCCCAATGCACCGAATTTGAAGAGAGAGAGAGAGAGAGAGAGAGAGAGAGAGAGAGAGAGAGAGAGAGAGAGAGAGAGAGAGAGAGAGAGAGAGAGAGAGATGCGTCCGTCTGCCAAAACACCAAAGAGCCCAGCCCCGTGTCGCAGTGGGTCTAATGCAAAGTCGTAAACTGAGGGAGTACTAAACCACCATACACAGCCGTCCGAGGGCCAACCTGGCAGCAACGTCGATGAGAAGAAGAAGAAAAAGAAGAGGAGAAACAAGAAGATGAACAAGCATGAGGAGATCAGGAAGAACAAGTACCTGAAGAAGAACAGGAAGATGCGGAAGAACACTAATTCGCTATAACATTAAAAACGTTTACTTTGGGCGATGAACTGGTGCACAGTTTTGAAATTTTTTTCGTTTTCTTCCCTGGTTAATGTTTGGTCACCAAAAAGAAGTGTGTGAGTATCAATACAGTTAGGATTGAGAGTGAATAACGTATTCGTTCTTATCTGTATGTAGTTTGAGCAATCTAACAGGTAGTGCTCTGTGTTTTCTGTGTGATGGCCATACGCACATTTTGGATCAGCCAGTAAATGTCTGTTGTGTAAGTCTTGATTGATATTACTCATTCCTAAGCGTAATCTGCAATGGTTTATTTGATCCTGCCTCGATCCAATGTAATAGTAGGAGGGAACAGTGGTGTCTGACGTAGTCAGAAAACGTTTAAATTGGCTGATAGAGTTTGTTGACTTAATGTCGTCTGGAAGGTTGTTCCACAAAATGACTGTACTAGGTAAAAATGATTTTTTATATAATTCAGTTCTAAATCGTGGCACTGTTCTTTCTAGTGGCCGACGCCTATGGTAACGATTTTGGTCAGAGACAAGAGAAGGGAGAAGATCAGCTAAATAGTTTGGACAGACGCCATTAACCATTTTATGAAATTGTATCAGCTTATGTCTTTTCCGTCTTTCTTGTAATGAACAAAAGCCAGACTCTTCGTATAATTTCTGGTGACTTGTTCCCTTAACCCCACCAATGATGGTACGAATTGCTTCTAGGTGTAGCTTTTCTAAGATAATTGACTGAGTATCTGTGCAGTTATCCCACAAAATGTCTGCGTAGTCAAAATGGGGTAAAATAAAGGATTTGTACATCGTCTCCAAAGTATTTCTGGTTAGTCTGTATTTGTATTTTTTAAGACACGCAATTAACATATTCACTTTGTTGGCTATGAATTGGATGTGTTCGTCCCATTTGCAGTTATCCTGAAAAGTTACTCCTAAATGTTTATGAGATTTTGACGGTTCTAAGGTCTTCCTTCCAAATGTGAGTGGTAAAGTGTGGCACTGGTCACGGGTAATATTGACAAGTTCGGTTTTATTCTCGTTGAAGTTAATTTTCCAAAGTTTGGCCCAACTGGCAACTTTCTGAAGGTCAGAATTTAAGATTTCTTCTCTGATTTGTGGATCATTTAAGGCAAGCGATAAACTAGTATCATCGGCAAACAATTTAATTGTTGCCTGAATTCCATTTACAATGTCGTTAATGTATAACAAAAACAGTAAAGGACCAAGGACAGATCCTTGGGAACACCTGCTGGAATTCTTTTCAACTCGGACTTTTCGCCTTTAATAACTACTGATTGTTGTCTATTATGTAGGTAATCGCGAAAAAAGTCCAGTAATTTCCCTCTGATCCCACTGCTGCTAGCTTTAGTACAAGTCCTCTATGCCAGACACGATCAAAAGCTTTTGAGATATCAAAGTAGATTGTTTGTGTTGTGATCCTACGATCAAAAGAGGAACAAAGATAATTATATGTGTCCAAAAGCTGGTTGACTGTGGAATCGCCTGGTGTAAAACCTGATTGCAAAGGAGTGATGACTTCGTTTGTTTTTAAGAATGCGTACACATGTTTGTGGACACACCTCTCAAGAGTTTTACCAACACAGCTAAGGAGCGAGATCGGCCGGTAATTATTACACAATTCTCTTGGTCCTTTTTTGTGAATAGGTGAAACATGTGCTCTCTTCCATAAGGACGGAAATGTACCTTCGTTCAAGCATTTATTGAACAACTGGGTAAGAGGGCTAGCTATAACATTAACTGCACAAATAAGTAGTTTGTTGTGGATGAGGTCTGGACCACATGATTTTGTCTTGTCGAGATTTCTAATAACTGATATGATATCGTCTTCAGTAAGTACAATTTCATTAATTTCATAGTTGGCAAACGACATCTGTGGTAGTTCGTCATCGTCGTTGTCGAGAGTGGATTGGTCTATGAAAAAGTTATTTAGTATATCGGCTTTGTCTTTATTAGAATAATACGTTGTGCCGTTTGACAGAAAAGGAGGAATGTCATCAGTGTTAATGCCCTTTTTATTGAAAAAAGAACGAACTAGTTTCCACCAGTCCTTTTGGCCAAAGTTTAGTGGATCTGATGCCTTGTCATCAATCTCTCTATAAAACTCAGCCTGTCGTTCTCTTTCTTTTGCTGTGACGTAATTCCGAAATTGCCTAAAACTATGCCAGTCTTCCGGCAAATCCGTTTGTTTAGCCTTTGCATGAATATTTTTGCGCTTTGCTATTAAGAGTCGTATTTCATCAGTCATCCAAGGTACATCATTTTGGTAGACTGTAATAACTTTAGTTGGCATACACTGTTTAGCTATACTCATGAAAGTATCAGTGAAATATTCAACGGTTTCGTCAACAGTTCTCATATTTAAAATGAACTGCCAGTCTACAAGTTGTAGCAATCGACAAAATTCGTCTCTGTTAAGTTTATTGTAGTTAAATATACTTCTTTTGAATTTGTTATTGTTTTTAATTGTGTTTTTAAGGTGCAAGCATGGATACTGTGATCGCTAAGGACTGCGGGTAAGACTTGAGTTAATTCAACTAAATCGGGGGTTTGTGTTATGACGAGGTCTAGACAAGTTGATGAAGTGTCGGTGATTCGGGTTGGTTCAGTAACTAATTGGTGAAAACTGTGTAACTGAATGATTTCTGTTAGGTGTCGAGAGGGGTTGTTCAGGTAGTCTGTGTTAAAGTCACCTAGTACAAAGAACGGTAGAGCTGTATTGTTTACTTTTCTAAAACTGTCTCTCACAAGATCCCAATAGCGTATCAGCGCATTGGGTGGACGATAAAAGGAACCTATTAGAATACTCTTCTGATTTAATTTGGTTTCAACCCAATGGTTCTTCATCTTCACACAGCAATAAAATACCTTTAAGCGATCTTGCTGCGGCACTAAAACTAAAATTCCATATAGCGTCTGCCTTGTTTTTGGGATATGTTGTATGATGAATCACTCTTTCGTAATATATTGCTAATTTTGACTGATATTGTTGCTCAATCAGCCTTGCTAAATTAGGGTTGCTAACAACGTCAAACTCTAACGAGATGTCAGAAATGCTGTACTTTGCTCCGGCGTCTTCAGATATAATAACACGTTTGTATTTATTAAAAGTTAGCTCATATGACAATCTGTCTTTTAATGCTCCTTGAAAGTATGGTGCATGCGATTTTAACAGCTCAAAATCTAAGGGAATGGAAAAGCGATTTCCATACGCATAACTTACAGCTACATACTTTTTGCCGGATTTAGCATCTGCGGCGCCTATTCTATGTTTTAGTGCTTCATTATTTTCTATTCCTTGAAACGCAAGATCAGCCCTTTCATTCTCGGTTAGCCATAGATCAGAATAGGTTAAAAATATGTCTGCATTATGTAAAGAAAATATTTCTTGCCCCTCAAGTTTTATAGAAATTTTCTTAACGATTGCCCGTCCCAGATTCTGGACAACTGTCCTCTTTGTGTCTGTTGAAGCAAGTTCTATTTTGAAAGTAAGTTGCGCAGAGCCTGGCACAATCACTTCATCCGCTCCTAGGTCTGGAAATTTGACAGTAAGAATTTGATCTGCATCAATAGTAGATGGATTATTTGGAACAGTAATATTCCGTTTATTTCCCTTCACGCCAAAGGGCTCTTTCAGTCTTCTATGCGGGTCAAGAATTGAGCCATATGCTTGTGACATTTTTTTATAAAACAAAAAGAAAGTTAATTATTTAAAACATGGCAGGAATTGGAGGTGAAGAAGATTATGATGTTTTTGATCCTGGAGACGACATGAGTGAAATGACTCCTTTGACACAGCATCGCTCAGCACTCTCATTGCGGCGTGAATTAACAGAAAGTACGGTCGGAGCATTTTACAAAACTTTAGGCCTAGAACCTCCTGAATTTATAGACCCTAATGATTTTGAAGTAAAAAAAGATGGTCATCTGTTTGTAAAAATCGGCCCCGACCGAGAACAACTTTTTCAGCTTACACATAAACGAGACCCATCAAAGTTTGTAGGTATGAATACAATTAGACAAAGACTTAGGGCGGAAGATCGAAAGCGCCTTGGCATTGTTAAACCAAAATTACATAGGGAAGCAGTTGCTAAACTTCAAAACATACAACAAAATCCCAACAGATAACCAAATACAAAACATGCCACTTGAAGTTTTAAATCAAACAGCAGGCGAAATAAATCAAGCAATAGAAGCAGAAACCACTTCTTCAGAAGAAACAGTACCAAAAACAATTGATGTTTCTTTATTGCCTATAAGAGAATTATTAGCCCTTAATCGTACTTTAAGAACCTTCAGAGGGGAATTAATAAACAATTTAGCAAAACTGAGTGAACTAAAAGAGGATATAGAAAAAGAAAAAAAAAACTCGCTGAGGCTGACGACGCCAACTTAGGACTTGATATTAAAGAAAGAATAACCCAAAGACTAAAAAATCTTGAAGAAGTAAGATTAGCAAGGATAGAAGTGTTGTCTACTAACCGAGAAGAATTACGAACTCAAGTGAGCAGAATAAGAGAAACTATCCAAAGAATTTTATATGAAGACACGACGCTAGCAGAACGAATACGAACACTGTTTAGAGAGCAGGGAATCACATTAGCAAGCGTTATAACTGCCTTAGGATTTGCAATAAGTACACTGGCGTTAGCTATTACAGGCGGCAGTGGTCAAAGTCCAGTGCCTCCCCCGCCATCTCCTCCATCACCGCCTGATAAATCATGGGTAAAAAAAACAGCTTGATCATCTTGCGGGTTTATTAAAAAAATTAGCCGGTAAAGCTATAGACTCTTTACCAGGTATATTAGGGGGCGTCGTTAGCTGGCTTTTGTCTACTGCAAGCAAAGTAGTTGGCTTTATGGCTGAGCACTTATGGGCATTAGTTCTCTTAATAGTTGGGTTACTCTTTAGTAAAATAAAGAAGGAGTAATCCTAGGCCAGTTAATCCAACAACAAGTGCTGTCTTTTCATATTCATGGTCATTATTTTTTTTGACTTCAACAGTCTTTGGCTTTGGGCCTTTGGGATTGGATGACTTAATCTTGGGGGGCCATCTTGTATTTTTATTGTTTGTAATATCACTGGCTCAGAATTTATGTCGTTTTTTCCGACCTTCTGTTCATTGCCTGCCACAAGGATTTCATTATTGTAGTTTATTATTGTACCTATCTGGAGTCTGAGGTCAGAAGGCAGCATGTATAAACCAGTGCCAACAGCAAAGTCTACTTTTGATCTTGCGTATTGTAAAACATTTGGTACCTTTTCATGCTTGAAGGTAAATCAACTGTAGAATTAATGGCGTCCTCTAAATTTGCTAAGTATTGTTTTTGTGCATCAAAACCAGTAGAAGGATCAGTTATGCTCGATCTTGTTTGCGCTTGCGAACCTAGCAAACACCAAAACGTAAGTACGAATAGAGTCGTTTATCGTTCTATTCCTGCTTTAGTTAGGCCCTTAGAAGTGTCTAAGATAAATGTTGTCCATGCTGTTTTATGCTCTTGCTCTATGGACCCGAGGTGAACAGCTGTGCCTGAAGAGAAAGATGTGTAAGGAGGATTCCAGTTATAGTTATACTTTCTGTGCACGCCCCAAAAATAAAGGGTGCCTAGACCATGATTAAGATCCACTTTTGTCTAAAGTCTGTCCTTAACATTAATATTGAATTCGTTACAGATCCTTTCAAAAGCCTTCATGTCTATTCTGTTGCTAAATGGATTAAACGGTTTGTCATTTGGTAATGGCGCTTGCAGTTCAGTCAAAATACGTCTGAAGGTGTAATAGAAATGAAATCTGTACACTGACCTCACCAAAGGATCAGGATAATTTAGATGATCAGCATACGACACTCCACACCCAGTTGTTGCACAAAACACAGCAAAGTTTAACTGGTTCTGATAAAACTGCATCGATGACTGAACCACACTTTTGCGATGTAGTCTTTTTTAATAGGCGGGTTAAGATAGCTCTTCAATGGAGTACTAACCTTTACTTGAAAGGTGTCAGACTGAGTCACAGAAATGTCGAGGGTGTCAGTTGTTATATTTTTAAGATTGTAGTGCGGCCCAACAGAATATTTTGCATCAGTATATTTAAATGCACTCATTTTTAATTTGTTTTAAAAAATGTTTGTAACAATAACAACTCAAGACCGTCCTTCGTTTTTAGAACATGCTATTGATAACAATTGCGGAACCAAATGGTCACACTCCATGAAATATTTACAAAGTCGTATGGTTTTAACCCCTTCACTGCCTGGAACGAGTAACGCTCGTCCAGAAAGCCGCAGAAAACAGAAAACCGCTACGCCCCGGATGAGAGGGTCTCGTCGTAACTTCATAACAGAAAGCAGAAAAATCTACTTTCTGCTATACTAATTATCAGCATAATCAAGCCATTTTGATAGAACATTGTAGACAAATACATAACAACAAAACATGCAAAAAATCAAAGAGATCTGTCAAGAAATAAGTGAGCACTACCCCAAAAAGCTCAATTTACCATGCAGACAGATTTTCAAATGCGCTATTATACTGTGGCAGTGAAGAGGTTAATATAAGTGAAACCAAGAATAATAATACGATTCTAAAACTGACAAATCAGGGACCAAAGTTAGCCAGTTAACCATACCTGATGGTTATAGGGTTTGCTCACTAAAAGAAGCAATGAGCAACTTCGACATTACTCTCAAAACTTAACAATGCAAATCTAAAAACAATGTTAACATTCAAGCCTGAAGAAGTAGCTTACTATTTTGATAGAGAGCTAGCTAAAATGTTAGGCTTTACAACTACCAATCTACCCACTCATAGTTTTAGTGTTACGCCAGATAAAACTACGTATGAGGGGGAAAGACCGCTCAATCTTGCATTACATTCATTACTCTATGTTCATTTGGACGAGCTGAGCACTGATGAAAACTTATATGATGGAAGGCCCTCAACTGTTTTGAGAGCTCTTCCATCTGGGAAAGCTGTCATATTGCGATTATGAAATTATACAATTCCCTAATTTACAGTTTAAAAGATTAGCTTGTGGGAGGGTCAAATCATTTAATATAAAAATCACAGACAAAACAGGGAAAGTCGTAAAATGTGATAACCTGCACATTGTTTTGGAAATAAAAATAATAAGTTGTACTAAAAAATAATGTCACGTGGGCCAGAAGAATCGGGAGTTACATTAGCGCCTGTGAGGTGTATAACTTTAGAATTAAAAGACCTTGCAGACACTGAGGACTTTGAACAGAACGGCGAGATAGGTGCTTTGTATGGTTTTGAGTACACTAAAGATGGTTATTACAAACGCAAAGAAGTTGGCGACAACAAAAAGTTTCCTAAACTAGAACAGCTGCGCAATCTAGAAGCAAATAATGCAGGGCAGTATGAATATAAAATAGTTCGGAAAACTGACAACAAATGGCACTTAGAACCATATTTAGAATGGGTTTATAAAATTTGAATTCTTAAGCCCATTTACATTTTTGACCGTCAAAAAAGTTTCAGAAAAGCTTTAAACTCTGGTCCTTTACATATAAGTCTTAGCCAGAGGACAATAGTCGGAAAGAGATCGAAATAAGCCGTATGGGAACAAACAATACAGCCTCCACAGAAGAGAAACGGTTTTAAAGGAAGCTTCTACAAAATTACAGTTCATTCCACGCAAGAAATTAGGAGACACGTTCACAATGATATTTGAAATTTCTGTCTTAAAAGATAAGGCAAGAAATGGAGCTTTGGGAGTCAGTGACAATCTTATGAAAGGAATTCTTATTAGCTGGCAAAACTTAGACGTTGAAAAACTTAAAGTTACTGTCGTTGTTCTTCACAATGGTGAGGATGTTAAGGTCATAACAACCAGCGACAAAATTAATATTAGTCTAAATAGAAACGATCTTACAGGACTAAATTGGATTAATCTTACACATTTAGACCTTTATAGGGGTTTTATTATACTGAACAAGTTCTGACAGAGAGTATGATAAACATAATAACAGGATTAGATTAAATTCTGTTATAAAACTATGGAGCAGTTAAATTTTATGACAAAAACCCCTCATTGTTCATTAATTTGTGGACAGACTGGTTGTGGGAAAACAATATTTATCCTCGACCTTTTACAAACAGTTTATCGTTATAATTTTGATCATATTGTGATTTTCTGCCAACACTTAAATGGAACAAAGCATATCACGATAGAAGGTTTTATAGGGATGATGATAACATATTTTTAGTTGATCCTAGCAATAAATTGAGTGAGTGTTTAGAAAACTTTTCTAAATTGTTTGAGGGAACGCAGACACTATTCATTATAGATGACTGTTCGGCAGAAAGAGACATAGTTAAAAAAAGAAACACTTTGTCGAAACTGGCTTTCAGTGGAAGACATGCTGGAATAAGTGTGTGGATTCTATGTTAAAAATATAACTCAGTTTTAAAAGACTTTAGAGAACAGTTAAAGACTGTATTTTTTATTTCACATGAAAGACAGAGACGCATTTGATGAATGTATGCGTGAAAATGATGTTATTGAAAATGATCAGAAAAAACGCAGGATTAAGCAAAAACTGAAATCTGAAAAGTTTAGTAAATTAGTATTGAAAGCGGATAATCCTACACAGTATGTATGTTTGTAGATAATCGTTATTTTTTTGTTATTGAAAGAGAATGTGTGATGGATTATCATTTTTAATTCATTGTTGAAGTCTTACTTGTCAGAGAACAGTAAAATGTTATTCTAGGGCGGCCGCCCGAAACTAGTTTTAACTAGTTGAGGGCGGGTGAGCTAGAATGAACATTTTACTGTTCTCTCAGGCCACTACCAACAGAACGACGCCGTACAATCACATGATCTCTTTTCTCTAGAGAATGTAAATATCTGTGTTCAAGACCACCCCTTTTTTATTTTGCACGCAACCCCCCTCTTTTTACAAAAATGTCTTCATTTTCTTGCTACTTTTGCCAAAAACTAACACTTTTTTGTAAAAAAAATTAACTTGCAAAAAAAAAACAACAACCCCAATTAACATACAAAACCCCCAATTAACATGCAAAAAAGCTAAAAATTGAAGGAATTGTTACTTAAAAGTGGGGCTTGCATGCACAAAAATAAAAAAAGGGGCAATCTTGAACAGAGATATTAACATTCTCTCCCCAGCATTGTTAATCTAAGTTTTAACAGTATGCTTTTCTATTTCCAGCACTATTAATAAATCAGAACAAACAACCAGTTTTCCGTCTTGGTTATTTATTTTTACACACAATGTATTTAACCACCCACCTATTAATTCTTTAAATTGTCTGTTTTCATCAAATCGCAATAACCACCCACCTTTGTTGATGGTAGTGCTCTTAGAACTGTAGATGGATAACCATCAAATAAATTACTGTCTGTTTTTTCGTTACTAATATTAATCCAATTATTTTGAGCCTCTTCAGATATGTTAAACCACTTAACTTTAAACCCAAGTTCTTTGAGAGCAACCCTATACTGACCGCGTCTATTGTCAATTGGATACTTTAAAAACACACGCTCGTTTTGCTTGGTTATATAAATGTGCATCCTTTTTATAACTGTTTAAAAAACTATTTTAAAATGGAACCTTTTAAATATAATGAAAGTGCTACTTACAATGTAGGAGCGTTTTATAACCCAAATATTTGGACTTTAGTGTCCTAACCATTGCAGTAGATGAAGAGTATGGTTTTCAAGCCAGACTTATAAACCCCTACAAAAATATTTAAATCCTCCAATAAAAAATGATCTAAAACCAAAAACAGGCCAACCCTCCCTATGGCTTGTTATCAAAATCAATTAATTTTTGCAATTTACTGCTCAACTACTGGCTGCGGTGTTTCATATGCAAACCATTTAAAAACCCCCCCAATCTCTTAGTAAGGTCAGTATATAATTTTCATGGTTTTTTTTACCAGTATAGAAGTATAGTAACTGAACTACAAGTAGCCCTCCCCAACGATAAAACGTTTGATCCATTTAACAACCCAATGAACAGGAATGCATATGAAAGAATCTGCAATGAATTTAACATTAAACCTTCAACTGACTTTAGACAAAAGTCAGACCGTAATCGCGGGTAGGGCACATTGTATTTGTGGGGCGTACGTAGAAAATATAATTATGACTACTGACCCCGGACACACCTCACCTTCAACCAAACGCACAAGTTACACTGGGATCAATAGAACAAAAACACTCCAATGCCTGGACAACATTTATTTTAGATGAAAGTAAAGGCCTAACAATGCCAGGAGTGCAAAGACTCAATGACTCCATACGGACGTACGTTTGGTGTTTATTAGGAGCACAGGGTTTAGATCAAGTCTAGCATAGTGGATCAATCTACAGGCTTCGATGTAAGAAAACAATATTTGGCTAATTTAGAAGATGCCATTAACTCTGCTGTTGATTTGCCTTCCAGCATAGAAAGGTACCAAAACGTTCTTGCACATGCTAGGTCAAAGGTTGACTTTGTTGTGGGCCATGGATTATACATGCTACCCTCTGACCTTAGACTACAGATTGGCATTATACAGAATTATAATAATGACATGCTTATAGCTGGAGACCATCAAAACTTAGGGCATAATCAAGGCTTAAACACAAGGCCTGCACCATCCATTTTAAAAGAAACATCTAGCCCTGAACAACCTGCAGAAAACGACCCACCACCAGTTATAAGCAACCCAACACCAGAAAGCAGCCCACCAACACCACCTGTTAATATACCTCACCCTGAAAGACACACTAGCGAAAAGACAGCCCTTGTGTTTTTAACTTTAACTGGATTGACTAGACTTTATTTCACTAAAAATTAAACCAGCAGCCAGCACCTCCAACGTTCACAAATGGTCAGCCCTATAACCAGCCACTTTGCCTATAGTAGACAAAATCCAACTAACAACACTGCCTATTATCCCAGGCAAAGCATCAAGCGCTTTAGCAGATAACTTCTTTAATAAGTTTGCTAGGTGGTGTAATTGCTTTCTAATCCAGCTTTTACCAGGCTGAGGCACTGGAGGCGCTACTGGCCCTGTTGGCGCACCACCAGTTAAAGCAATAACACGATTAGAGATAGCAAACCCAACGGCTGTTAATATACTACCTATTGTAATCCCCTGTTCTCTGAACAGAGTCCTTATTCTTTCTGCTAATGTAGTGTTTTCATAAAGTATTCTGTTTATTGTTTCTCTGATTCTACTTGTTTGTGATGCTAGCTGTGCTCTGTTAGTAGACAGCGCTTCTAACCTGGCTGCCCTTTCTAGCATTATATCCTGTTTTTTTTCTGCTGTATTCTAGCCTTTTCTTCTCGCCCTAAATAATTGTTATCATCTGCATCAGCCAGTTTATTTTTTTCTTCTTCTATTTGTCCATCTAGCTTACCAAGTTTTGCTACATTGCTTGCTAGTTCACACCTTATTGTCCGTAGAGCAGCATTAAGACCCATGATTTCACGCATAGGCAATGGAGAATCACCAATTGTTTTTAACTGTGTCTCCTCACTAAAACTCGTTTCAATTTCTGTTATTGCTTCATCTGTTCTTGGACCTAACTCTTCAACAGAGAACATTTCTATTTCAGATCGTGTTGGCAACTCTTGCTCCAAGTTCTGTAAAAGACTAACAGCATCAGGCCTTAGATCTGAAATGTTTAATCGCCTTTGGTCAGCAACAGGGATTCTCTGTCTAATTGTGTTTAGTTTTAAAAACTTGGTTGGGTCTGGTTTTGTAGTAACTCTTACAAAATTTCCTTTAGTAGTCCTTATATACAGATGGTTACTTTTATCCATCCTAAAATCAAAAGGACTGTGACCTTCTGGTGGCTCTAGTTTTATGCTTATTTAGAATGAGTTAATTTTATTTGTTAATAGTTCTGCACGAGATGCACGAACTCCAGGGGGTGTTTCTACTCCTTCTTCTAATTAAGGGATTGAAGAACCTGCTGCTGCTCCTTCAAGTTCCTGCAATGAAGGACTTGGTTCTTTTTCTTCATCATCTTCTTCTTCAGTAGGATCAATCGCGTCAAAATCTTCATCCATGTTTTTATATATATATTCTTTTTTGCTTTATAAAAAATGAACTCATACGGCTGCGATCTTGATCCATACAGAAAAGTGAAAGAACCCCACACGGCTGTTCCTTTCCTGCCAGACTGAAACATTTAGTCCAGCCCGCGTGACCCGCTGACACTGACCGAGTTCAGCGATGCTAGCGGTGCCAGGCTCACACACTTTGGCACTCTTCTGTGAGACGTGTAGCAGAGAGCTGTGCTTGTGACTGATTTTGTTTGTTTCCCAAACTTCGGATACAACTAAATCCCAGATGTTTTGTTTCAGTTCGGGTTGCCTGAGGATTATGTGAAGTGAGCTTGTGTCTGTGTGTGTTTTATAACACGATTCAATACTTTAAAGTGTGGTTTTGTGTGTATAGTTTGACGTAAGTGACCCATCAGTTTTTCTTACAATGGCGTCTCAGCAGTCAGCGGTAAGTGAGCACCGGCAATTGAAATGTGAAACCAACAGACTGAATCGTAGTTTCTTGCCTATTTCAATCCGTTCATTGAATAATCACTGACCTGACCATCCTGAGTAAATGTTTAATGCTGTCGTTATAAAGATAGAGGAGAGGGTGAGGGCGAGACTTGGATAGAGAGAGAGAGGGTTGGGGAGGGGGGGGGGGGGGGGGGGGGGGGGGGGGAGAGAATGAGAGTGTAGATGTTTTGGGGAGGGGGATGATAATCAAGTGACAATGATTTTAAAATTACCTCAGTTCTCATCCCGTGTAGATTGTGTGTGTGTGTGTGTGTGTGTGTGTGTGTGTGTGTGTGTGTGTGTGTGTGGTGGTGTGTGTGCTGCGTGCGTGCGTGCGTGCGTGCGTGCGTGCGTGCGTGCGTGCGTGCGTGCGTGCGTGCGTGCGTGCGTGCGTGCGTGGTGGTGTGGTGTGTGTGTGGTGTGTGTGTGTGTGTGTGTGTGTGTGTGTGTGTGTGTGTGTGTGGGGCCCCTTTTTTACGGTTTATCTTAGCGTACAGCTGTTTTTATTAAATTGACTGGATGTAAAATGGAGTGTATGTTGGGTAGAGTTATTGATTAGTTTTATGTGAAAATAAGCCTTACTTTATTTATATTGTTTTTAAATTTGTGGGCATGTGCAGGTGTGAGTGCATTTGCACATTTTATATTATTCAATGTTGTGTACTCATATGTCATGTGTTTTTGTGCTCCCACCACAACACAAAGTTCTTATGAAAGAAAATAAAGTGTCTTGAATTGAATTGAATTGAAACAGCCAAGTAAAACCTCAATGAGCTCATTACTGAACCCGCAATATTACACACAGCATACTCCCCTTTATGACACTTACAGTCTAACCAATAGCTACACATTCAAATGACCAGACCAGCAACTAAAGCACACACAAAACTATGGACAAACCACAATATTTAAATGACCACAAACACAAGTAGAATTGATCACATACAAACTAAAAACAGCTGACAAAATGAGGACAACCACCTGGCTAATAATATTAACACCTACTCTCACATTCCAAACAACATATCCCACTACAAGTAACTCAGATCTTAACATAACCTCCAGACGCACCCATCTGCCATATGAATCATCACGATGCACCGTATAATATCACTATTCTTAAACATCTGACAAGACGATTTAACTGCCTCACTGTCAGTCCCAAGAATGATTCCAGATACATCACTACGAGGATCATACTAATACCTGAACGCA
>CM031622.1:8369372-8384372 GCA_018398815.1 Conus ventricosus
AAAGGCATGACTCCACGTTTCAAATAAAGCTGGTGATGAAGGTCAACGAGCTACCACCTCCAGTGAAATGGCCAGAACTAATTGTTCTGTCGATTCTAGTAACAGGTCGGTGGGCATTAATTAAATAGGACGTTCTCCGGTCCAAGACATTCCGCGTGGTCTCTCAACAAATGGAACAAACTTTCAGAGCGCACCGATTTTGCTGTCACAGTGCAGTGGATGTCGCCAAACTTGCACGTGCTGATCGTGGAATGGATGATCAAGTTTGGTGCGCAAGCGTTTAGCCTCTGTCCAATCTGAACATGCATATGTCACCGTTACGCGTGTGTTGGCTGAATCTGTATCGGCCAACGTCAATGCTGTATTTCATGACGGCACGTGCAATGCTTCTCTTGCGTGTGCTGACGTGATAACTCACATTGTTCCTTTTGTATGTAACAATTCTAAATCTTTTGTCTTCACTGGAATGCGAATGATCTGATTTTTTTTTAAATAACACGATAGAATTTGTCTCTTTTGTTTGTTCTTTTGGGTTTACTTGGTTTGATAAGACATTCGTGGAAGACCTTCAGTTTTCTGTATTTGCAGGGTAAGAGCGATTTTGCAAACCTGTAGTTTCAATGGATGAGACTCTGCTGGCTTTAAAGGAATTAAAGAAAGTAAAAATGGTGGCCCCTATGAACTTCTAGTGTGATAAAAAAATGAATGTAAGTCTGATGGTTCTTAGGTTTTGTCACACGTTTTTTTTTTAATGCTCTGGCAGAACTGTGGACGAATCTGTTGTTCTCCCTTTATTTAAAAAGGCGATGGTGATAATACAAATAATTACAGAGTATTTCTTTTTGTGACAAGTTCTCCCTTTGTATAAAAAAGGTAATGTTGCTTATCCAAATATTTATCGATCTATTTCTGTGTGTTATATTTGTAGCAAACGATACAGTACTATTATCAACTAAGGCTGCAGAATTGGTGTGAAGAAATGAACTTCACCAGTGAATGCCGAACTGGTTTTTAAGTGGAACTATTTAACAGTCAGACCACATGTTTACTTCGATGCATTTGTTCAAAAATGTTTTTTGACTGTAATTGTTGTCTTTTGTTTTTTGGAAAAAAAAGTTTGACTGTTTTTGGGTGTACGATCGCTGAAATAATAAAAAAAAAAAGGAAAAATCAAGGGAAATTGGGAGAATTTCTGTCAAAAAAATAATTGGGCCTGAGAATGCAATGAAAACGGGGAAAAAAAGGGGGGGGAATTTCCTTTTGTTTTTCATTTTTTTAAAATTAAGGGCGAGGAAACACCACAAAAAACACAAAAACCCCCGGGGGAAGAGTTTTTAAATTTAAAAGTGAATTGTAGCCCCTGGAAGACGAAGTAAACGTGAAAAGGGGGAAGATTGGGCTGTTTGTGTCCCCAGGGGGTTTTTTCTAACGACTTGGTTAAACATATTTTCAACTTTCTTTTTCCCCAGACCAGTGAGTTTTTAAACTGAAACGGGGAAGCGGAAAGTAAGGAAGAATTCCCCAACTTCAAAAACGTAAAAATTTCCAAAGGGGAAAACTAATTGGATTTTCCCCAAATTTTTTGGGGGGGGTTTCTTCTATTTCCAAAAAAAAAAAAGACGGGGGAAGCAGCGGACCACACAAAAAAACCCAAAAAAAAACCCCCCCCCAAAAAAAAAAAAAACAAAAAAAAAAAAATGTTTTTTTTTTAAACCGGGAATAAAGGGGGCAATGTTGCTTTCCAACTTTGGGGAAGGGGAAAGGGGGGGGGGGAAAAAAAAATTTTGGGGGTTTCGGGTTTATGGGGGGGCTTTGAAGGGTTCCCCCCATACTTTTGTCCCATTTCCCTTGGGGGTTTGTTAAATGGGGAAAAAACCCCCAACCCCCGGTCCCCAATCTTAAAGTTGAAACCGTTAGTAAAAGGGAAAACTTTGGAAATGGGTGCTTTTTTGTGGGGGTTTTTTGGGGGGGGGGGGGGGAAAAAAAGGGGGGGGAAAAAAAGGGAGGGCGTTTTTGGGGTACGAAATAAAAGGATTTTCCCGGTAAAAAAAAAAAAAAAAAAAAAAAAAAAAGGGGGGGGGGGGGGGGGGGGAAAAGGGGGGGGGGGGGGGGGGGGGGGGGGGGGGGGGGGGGGGGGGGGGGGGGGTTTTTAAAAGGGAGGGGGTTTTTTTTAGGGTTTTGGGGGGGGGGTTTTTGGTTAAAAAATATGTGGTTGTTTTTTTTTAATTGGGGGGGTGGGTGAGTTTTTTGGGTTTTTTTTTTTTAAATGGGGTGGTTTTTTTTTTTTGGGGGGGGTTTTTGGGGGTTTTTTGGGGGGGGGGGGTGGGGGGGGGGTTGGGTTTTTTTTTTTGGGGGGGGGGGGGGGGGGTTAATTTTTTTAAAGGTTTTGGGGCGGGGGGTAAAGGGGGGGTTTTTGGTGGGTTTTGGGGGAAAAGGGGTTTTTTGGGGGGGGGGGGGGGGGGGGGGGGGGGGGGGGGGGGGGGGGGGGGGGGGGGGGGGGGGGGGGGGGGGGGGGGGGGGGGTTTTTTTCGGCGGGTAATGATTGGGGTTAGTGGGGGTTACCGGAATTTTCCGAATTTGTTTCGCAAAAAAAATTTTTTTTATTTTCTTTAATTTTAAACATTTAAATTTTAACCCTTAAATTTTTTATTTAAAAATAAAAAAAAATAAAAAATTTTTTCAGCTTTTTCCCGGAGGTCCCGAAAAGGGGAATTTAAAAAGAAAATGAATGTGTAAAATTTTTTTTCTAATGAAACATTGTTAAAGAATTTTTGAAAAAAAAAAATTTTTTTAAAAAATTGGGGGGAATTTTTTCCTTTTTCACGGGTTTGTAGGGGGAAAAAAAAAAACCGCCCCAAAGGGTTTTGTATTTTCCCCCCCAAAAATTGTTTTTAGGTTTATGGTTTTTCGTTTTGAGTCTAAATTTTTACATTTTTTTGTTTTTAAAAGCGTCTTTTTTTTTTTTTTAAAAAAATTTTTTTTGGGTGGGTTTTTTTTTTTAAATTTTGGGAAATTTCTTTAATTAATAAAAAAAAAACCCCGGGGGAAAAAAAAAAACCCGGGAAAAATTTTGAAAGGGGGGGGGGGGGAAAAAAATTTAAATTTTTTTTAAGGGGAAAAAAGGAAAATTAGGCCCCAAAAAGAAAAAAAAAGGGAAGGAAAAAGAGGGAAAAGAGAAAAGAGAGTGAAAAAGGGTGAGTAAAGGGTTTAAGGGAAGGGGGGGCGCTTGAGAAAAAAAAAAAAAGTGTAAAAGGGGTTTTTTTGGAAGGGGGGACTTGAGGGTTGTCTTCTTTCTTTTTCCCCAAAAAAATTTGGGTTCACTAAAAAACGAGTAGGTCCCCAGACGCAGGGTGTAGGGGGGGAAAAAAAAAAAAGATAGTTGATAAAAATTTTTCAATTGTTGGGGAAAATTTTCCGGTGGGGGATGGGTTTGGGTTTATATATTTTTTAAATTTTTTATATATATTTTTATATATATATTTTTTATATTTAAAATGCCCAAATTTTTTTTAATATTTATTTTTTGGGGTGGGAATTTTTAATTTGGCACCCCCCGGTGAAAAGGTGTGAAACCTTTTAAAACTCTCAGATGTTTCTCATGAAGCAGTGACTGAGCCTACATTGGTATTGTAGGAAAAAAAAAATGGAAAGGGATTTATAAAATTCCCCAACTCTCTGCCCAAATCGTATTGGAAGAGAAAATGGTCAGGGGGAAAAATGTACGAGGATAAAAAAAGAGGGGGGAAATGAAAATTTTTTAAATAGATCTTAGGGAAAAAAAGAGATGTCCCCCTCGATGAAATTTCAGGAAAAAATTTACAAAGTGTTTTTATAAACTACGAGAGATAAAAAAACTGATCAAACCTGGAGAATCCAGGCCCGGGGGGGGGGAAGAAAAAATTTGGGCTTTTTTGGCTCACTTGAACCAACCCCATGAAGACGAAAAAGAAAGCAAAAAGGGGTCGACCCGTGGAGACCCTCTTGGTGAAAATAAAGTCAAAATAGTTTTTTTGATGTACGGCGACTGGGGAGGTTTTCCCGGGGAAAAACGACGACCCCTTGAATCTCCTTTCCAGTCAAGAAATCAGAGAAATGTCTTGAGTCTGTAAGGAAAGAAGAAGGAAGATGCAAACACGGAAGCAGGGAATCAAAAATGTTTTTGAAATTAAGTGTGAAGAAAGACTTGACCCCAAATGAGGTAAAGAGGGAAGCTTTTTCAAGGAATTAAAAAAAAAAGGGGCAGTCAAGACAAGGGGGGACCAAAAAGCAAAAAATGGAAAAAAAAAGGCGCGTGGTGAATTGGGGGGTACCCGATATCCCAGATTTGAAAAAAAAGACAAAAAGAAAAAAAAAATAAAAGTATGTACAAAGTTTTTAAAGCAGATACTAAAATTAAATTTTCTAGCAGTGCACAAATGCACATACTTTGAAAAAAAGAAATTTTATTCTTGGTTTTTTTATATACAAATGAGATGTTTTTGAATAAGCGATCGAATTGGATGCATTAATTGAATGCATAAACCGCAATCATGGGTATTGTTGAAATCAAAAAGAAGAACCTTAGTATGGTTAAAGAATGCGAGAACCCCTCCAGGCTTTGAATCTTCCCCCAAATTGGAAAGTGAAGGGAGAGGAATCTGTCTGTATGTCAGAGAAAATATGAAACCATCTATAGAAGGATGAAATCGACTTTAAGGAAAATTTTGCTTGTCGATCAGACTGAGTGGGATGAAACCCCTGCCCTAGGTTTGTTTTCGAAAGCCCTAGTGGGACGAAGAAAAATAACGAAATTTAAAAAAAAGCTGTTGCTGAAAATAGTGGAGACAAAGCCCTCCCCCTTCTTTTGATGGGTGATTCAACTTCCCCGAAAATTTATTGGGGAAAAAGGGGAGTGCGCCGGTTTAAATCACCCCGCCAAATTTTTGGGCAAAACCCCAAGATGCTTTTTTGATACAACTCCAGAAAGAAAACACGGCATAAGGTTGGGCGAGACCCCCATGGAGACCCCGTATACAAAAGAGACGAAATAAAATTAAAGCCATTTTCCCAAATCCAGGACTGGGTAAAATGACCCTGCCCCCTTGTTATTAATGTCTCTGCCGTTACCCAAAGGGGCCCCGAACAACCCCGGTTAAAATTTTAATAAAGCAAAAAACAGGGAGATGGAAAGGGAACTGGGGTGTTAAATGGGAGGACGAACTCAACAGTTGTCAATGAGGCATGGAAAAAATTCAAGGAACGCTGAACCGTGTGCTGAAAAAAAAAGTCCCCAAAAAACCAGTGGTTAAACATCCCGAGAAAAAAAAAATGGATGGTGGGGGGGGCGTTTAAAACAGTGCGCAAAAAACAAAGCTCTTCGACGATGGCGAAAGGTGAGGGGGAAAGGGAAAATCTGGCATATGCAAAAACCCAAAAACAAGGCTCTAAAAAGCAAGAAAGCAAAGAAAAAACTGGGGCCACAGTCGCCGCACGGCCAAAACCCAAACCCCAAAGCATTTTTGGGTTTTTGTCAAATCAAAAAAAAGATGAAAAAGGAGGGTTTGGGCCCGGAAAAAAGAGGACCAGAAACAACAAACGACAAAGAAAAAGCTGCCCCTAAATGGCTTTTCTGGGGTCTTTACAAAGAGACAGAGGGCGTTCCAGGATACCCGTAAGTTATGAAGAAAAACTGTGCGGTCTTCCATCACCACAGAAGAAGTTAAGAAATCATTCGAATTTTTAAAAGCTTCAAGGTCGGACCAGATGGGTTTAGCACGCGCTGCTTGTCGGTTGGTCAAATCTAGCAGTTCCCCTGGCCTCATTTTCAGGAAACAAAGAGACGGGTAAGATCCCAGAGGATTGGGAAAAAGCAACGGGCACCCCATTTCAAAAAAGGAATCGGCTCAAAACAAACAAATACGACCCGTGAGTTCCCTGTGTGCTGTGTAAGACGATGGAAAAACTGATCCGTGAAAAAAAGTGAGGCGCACCTATGATAAAACCTAATCAGTAGACGGGAACCGGTTTCTCAAAAGGGCGCTATGCTAACCGCTTTGGAAACCCCGGATATCGGACGAGACTTTGGATGCTGGAGGTGGCATAGATGCCATATCATGGATTTCAGAAAGGGTTTTGGGCAGCGTCCCCCCCGCCCATTGATAGCTAAAGTTTAAGCCCCTGGGAAATTAAAGGGATAAATCCTTCAGTGGATCCCGATTTTCCGAAAAACAGAGTGCAGTGCGTCAATATTAACGGAACAAGGTCAGGCCAAGCAGATGTGACCAGCGGATCCCACAGGGCAGTGTGTTAGGACCTTTCTTTTTCATTGTAAACAAAAGATTTGCCCCCACAGGTTTCCCGGGTCATGCTGAGCTTTTTTCTGAGATACAAAAATTTTTCCTGAAATGACAATAAGGACGCCAGCAAACTCTCCCAAAAAGATCTTAAAAGACTCCGAGGTGGTCAATATTTTGGGAAATAAAGTTCCACCCCAAAAATGCAGTGTGATTTGGCTTGGGAACCCCAGAAAGAGGCAAAAAAAATGTATGAACAGCAAAAATTGAGGGTGAGGTGTTATTGACTGGAAAGAAAATGAAGAGCGGGGGTTGGGGTGTTGGTAGAAAGGGACCCTTTGTTTAAGAACCCGGGGGCACAAGCAACAGCAAGGCCAAAAGAACCCGGGGTCATAGAAGGTCCTTTGATCACCTTACAAGAAAACCTTTGTCCAACTTCAAATCCCTTTTGAGGCCCAAATTTTGGAGTACGGTCAGCAGTATGGCAGCCAAGATTAAAAAACCTGTGGGTCTGGGGTGTCCAAAAGGGGAGCAACAAAAATCATTGGGCCCCTGAAAGAAAAATCATATCCCGAGCGCTGGCGTACTTAAGTGCCAAACTGGAACACCGCAGAAATAGAGGCGGCATATTGACACTTTCAAGTTCGTGCATGGTTTATATGATACAGACAGACCTCAGTTCCAGCTCCACCTAGGTGGACCAAGAGGGAACTCTCTAAACTTGAGAAAGGCATGCAGACTAAATGTGCGTTTCCAACTTCTTTGCGCAGCGAGTGTTGGTCCACATCGAACAGTCTTCCAGATTGTGTTGTGACGGCCCCGAGCATTAGTGCTTTTTAAAAGAAGACTGGATGCCCACTGGGAAGGTCTGCCGAACAAATTTGACCCAGAGCTGGTTACAACTAGGCTGCTTTTGCCATGCCACGCACCGCAAGTCTAGTTTGAACAGGAGTGGTGAAACAGGCCTTGTAAAAAAGGCCTCAAACACCCAATACATCAAGTATCAAGTATCAAGAAATGTATCAAGTATAAGAATAAGGTAGGATGGGGGAAATTGGGGGAGGGGGGGTATAGAGAGAAAGGGATGGAGGAGAGGGTCGTGGGAAAGGAAAAGAGCTGGAATGATTCAAACTAATTCATCAATCATCAATCATTTTCCTTTTTCCACTCCAACCGGCATTATCACACCAATCCAACCACATTATAATCTCACTTATGACAATGATCATCATCCTGTAGTGCTATAGATCTCACTTATGATAATGATCATCATCCATCAGTCATAGATCAGTTCCTCTATTCCCCCAACTGGCATTAACATACTAAGGCCAGTACACAATTCCACTTTTGTAAATGACCATCATCCCACACTACAGTGAATCACACTCACACCATGACAATAATCATCATCCATCCATCATTGTTTTGTAAACCTCCTTCATTCCCCCAACTGGCATTACACCAATGCCACAACATTATCCAACTTATATACAATGATCATCATCCTACAGTACTGTTGATCTTGAATGATACATGATCATCACCATCAGTCATCGACTCCCACCCCCACCCACCTTCTTCTGAACCGGCAGTATTATACTAATGCCACCACATTATTTCCCTTATCACAATGACCATCATCCTACAGTATCTCACTTATGACAATGATCATCACCCACCAGTCATTGTTTATCTTCCTTTATTCCCCCAACTGGCACTATTGTACCAATGCTACATTATTCCACCTACATGACAATGACCCTCACCCTATAGTACTACTGATTCTAAATGTTCACCATCCATCAGTCACTGGAAATACTGTCATCCAGTGATCACCTTCATACTGCAATATATATGGCAATGAGGAAGCTGACCATTTGGCAAAGGAAGGAGAACAGCAGCCCAACTAGAACAGGAAGTCTTCTTTGAAAACAATCAAAAGTATTATCAAGGAGAACCAAAAACCAAAAGGCAGATGGCTTGAGCAGCACCCTACTTCAACAAGAGGGATGGACACTACCAGATATTGAGCAGCCCCCTACTTCAGCAAGAGGGATGGACACTACCAGATATTGAGCAGCACCCTACTTCAGCAAGAGGGATGGACACTACCAGATATTGAGCAGCACCCTACTTCAGCAAGAGGGATGGACACTACCAGATTTTTGAGCAGCACCTACTTCCAGCAAGAGGGATGGACACTACCAGATGCCCAGATAGGACCTTTGTGAGACCAAGGACAGGGCACTCCAGACTGAGACATCACATGTCCACTATATTCCACAATGGCAGGTCTTCAAATCATCCATGCAGTACACCCCAACACACCTGCCAACACACCGATGAAGGGAAAGTCCTATTGACCACTGGAGGGCCTTCGTCATACAGCAGTCTTCGCCAATACCTCCAGGGTTCCTACTTAAAAAGGAAGAAGGCCATCCTACTGTACTGTTGATCTCTAGTGATTATCAAACATCAGTCATTGACCCCCCCTCCCCCGAGAATGATTATCATCCTGTCGCACTGTTATCAAATGGTCATCACCTAATAAGCTTTATTTTCATTATTTAAAAATATATTTATTCAAAAACCCCTTTTGTGTGTGTGTGTGTGTGTGTGTGTGTGTGTGTGTGTGTGTGTGTGTGTGTGTGTGTGTGTGTGGTGCATGCATTATGGATGTGGATGAGTGTTTGTACATAACATATACACAATGTATACACACATATTATGTGTGTGTGTGTATATATGTGTGTGCGTGTGGTGTGTGTGCTTATATATATATGTGTGTGTTTTGATAGTGTTGATTTCACCTATGACAATGGTCACTATTCATCAGTCATTGATCATTCCAATTTTCTGTTCAATTGGCATTATCATACCAATGCTATCATGTTATTTCACTCATGACAATGATCAACATCCTATAGCATTGTTTTATCCACTTATGACAATGATCATCATCATCATTTAAAAAAAAAGTATCTATATATATATTGTGTGGGGTGTGTGTGTGAGAGAATGGGTGTGTATGTGTGTGAAAACTCCCCACAATTAGTCTCATTATGACCATAATTCACCCATAATACCCTCCCCTCTCTTCCCCCCTCCCCCCCCACCCCCACCCCCTTTCTTTTCCCCAACAACACTATTTGCATGAATTTCTACCCCCCCCCCCACACCCCATGCATACGTTTGTGTGGGAGGAGAGAGATGAACTCTTTCTCTCTCTCTCCCCCTCCCCCATTACCCTCTTCCACGCCCCCTCCATATTCTGTTTCCACCCCCTCCCCCCCCCCCCCCCACAAACGATATTTTTACACCCATTGATCATTTCCATTCTCTTCCAATCATTACTATCAGTACCACACCCCCACATACGACTACCCCACATAACTACTATCATCACGATCACCACCCATTAAAATTGTTCATTTATTTATTTATTCATTTATATCTTTATATTCTGTATTTTACTTCTTTTATCTTGTTTCATTTATTTATTAGTTCATTATTTATTATTATGATTTTTATTCATTTCATTTTTTTATTTAAATTATTTGGTGTTATGGGTGAAAATGAATGAATGTACAGCATACGACTCCCCTTTTTGCTGGCGGCCATCTTTGGAAATTGCTCAAATACACACATTTTCCTTTTTTTTTTTATAAAAATAGGCATGTATCTGGTTATGTTCAAGGCATGAAATTGTCCTTCTCAGCCAGTTTTGGTGTTTGTAGCATTAAATGAACAATTATGCAAAATATATTCTAATTTTTGTGTCGGCCATTTTGAAAAATGCCTAAAAAAACACGTTTTTACAATTTTTTTCATAGTGGCTCTAAATCAGGTTTTGTTCAGGACAAAAAACTGGCCCTCTCTGCCAAATTTGGTGCTTGTTGCATGAAGTGCATGATTTTTCGACATAGAACCCCGCTAGTAGGCGTGTCGACGACAGACGGGCGTGTAGGGTGTAGACGACAGACGGGCGTTGTCGCGTGCGCTGCTCAACCTGTGTCAACGTGTAGACGACAGATACGCGTTGCGCTGCTCAGCCTGTGTCAACGTGTAGACGACAGACAGGCGTTGCGCTGCTCGCCTGTGTCAACGTGTAGACGACAGACAGGCGTTGCGCTGCTCAGCCCGTGTCAACGTGTGACGACAGATACGCGTTGCGTGCTCAGCCTGTTGTCAACGTGTAGACGACAGACAGGCGTTGCGCTGCTCAGCTGTGTCAACGTGTAGACGACAGACAGGCGTTGCGCTGCTCAGCCTGTGTCAACGTGTAGACGACAGACAGGCGTTGCGCTGCTCAGCCTGTGTCAACATGTAGACGACAGATAGGCGTTGCGTTGCTCAGCCTGTGTCAACGGGGGACGCGTCTTTAAGCTTTGGGGCAGTCTGATGACGAGGCGCTGCCTTCTGCAACTTCAGCATGACTGTCAGACCAGCAGGCCTTGAGGAAGTCCCGTATGGGCCAGAGTGGACGTGGATGCTTTCAGACCAGCAGGCCTTGAGGAAGTCGTGATGGGCGCAGAGTGGACGTGGATCTTTGCCTGTCAGACCAGCAGTCTTGAGGAAGTCCCTGATGGGCGCGAGTGGACGTGGATCTTTGCCTGTCAGACCAGCAGTCCTGAGGAAGTCCCTGATGGGCGCAGAGTGGACGTGGATCTTTGCCTTTCAGACCAGCAGGCCTTGAGGAAGTCCCGTATGGGCCAGAGTGGACGTGGATGCCTTTCGACCAGTAGGCCTTGATGAAGTCTCTTATGGGCCAGAGTGGACGTGGATGCCTTTCAGACCAGCAGGCCTTGAGGAAGTCTCTTATGGACAGAGTGGACGTGGATGCCTTTCAGACCAGCAGGCCTTGAGTCTCTTATGGCCAGAGTGGACGTGGATGCCTTTCAGACCAGCAGGCCTTAAGGAAGTTCCTTATGGGCCAGAGTGGACGTGGATGCCTTTCAGACCAGCAGGCCTTGAGGAAGTCTCTTATGGGCCAGAGTGGACGTGGATTCCTGTCAGACCAGCAGGCCTTGAGGAAGTCTCTTATGGGCCAGAGTGGACGTGGATGCCTTTCAGACCAGCAGGCCTTAAGGAAGTTCCTTATGGGCCAGAGTGGACGTGGATGCCTTTCAGACCAGCAGGCCTTGAGGAAGTCTCTTATGGGCCAGAGTGGACGTGGATGCCTTTCAGACCAGCAGGCCTTGAGGAAGTCTCTTATGGGCCAGAGTGGACGTGGATGCCTTTCAGACCAGCAGGCCTTGAGGAAGTTCCTTATGGGGCAGAGGGACGTGGATCTTCGCAGCGGCTTGGCGACTGTTGTCTTACCTGTGTCCTGAGTCGGCCTCACTAGGACAGGACCGTCGCCACTCAGCAGGAAGCGGCTGTACGCTAGTGCTTAAGTCGGCCTTGGAGTGAGGCGACAAGGCAAGATACTGTCATCACCCAGACATCCGCCTGGGACGACTCGCAACGTACGAAGAAACGCTGACCACAAACAAATGATACCTTGATCCATGCGTCGCTCGAGGAATGGACTGGCCTGGGTGCCTGCCTCATTTTCAACCCAGATACCTCCCCAAGGCGTGCACAGCCTGATGTGGCCCTTTGCGGTCGGCTGGCTATAACAATTATCTTATCCCCAAGCGTGCCAGCTTCCAAGTCCGCCAGACAACTTGACTCCACGCTCTACACTTGCTGCAGTGGCACAACTGTTTTTAAAAGCCATGTTGCGAGAACGTTAAACTCAACCGCCATTTTTTTGCCATCGGTCTGTGTTGTGTCTTTAAGGTCATTCTTCAGAGCAGTTTCCTAGTGTCTGTCTTCAGACCGACTCCAAGAGTGCCGTATATTACGGCGTTTACTGTGGCAGCTGAGTTGGTATACAAGCGAGAAAGGGGTCAAAACTTGACGTAACGAACAGCTTGAATGTAATACCAGGGCGTGTGTGATACTGCCAATCTATCAGCTTTTCCGTAGTTACAGTTTTAATGCAAGAAAGAGCATGTATCAGCTTTTCAGTACTTTCAGTTTTAATGCCTCCCAGAATTCACTGCGGTTTCAGCTTTCCTGAAAACAAACCAAACTTGCTGTTCACAAGAGGAGTGGCCTCCAAAGGGCCGACTGCTGTTCCCCCCCCCCACCCCCCACCCCACCCCAGCCGACAGGAAGGATCGTAGATTGATTGCTTGAATCTGTTTGAGCACCTGTGACCAGGAACTGAGAGTGAGAATCCCAGTCATTTCACTCACATCTCAGACTCTCTCATGCTGGCCTCCACGATCTCTACGAGACGAAAGTGCTGAGACGTGTGCAGGCAATCCTCGGTGACCCATCACACACCCTTGCACAGTGAGCTGGACTCTCGGAGATCGGGGAGGGACTCTGGCAGACTGCTGAGTGTCAGAGCAAGGACAGACAGACTCCCCAACTCATTCCTCCCCAGTGCCATCAGACTGTGCAACAGGATCCGTCCATGCACATGATGAACAGCTGAATGTCGCTACTTTTATCTTTGCCGGTTCTTAAAGCAATTTGTGTGCGTGCGCGCGCACGCGTGTGTGCGTGCTGTGTGTGTGTGTGTGTGTGTGCGCGCACGCGCGCGCGCGCGCGCGCGGTGTGTGTGTGCATGCGTGCGCGCGCGTGTGTGTGGTGTGTTTAAATCGTATGTATCGAGGGATGCCTGGTCTTAGATAATCATATTTATTATTTCAATCTTATTAAACTGATATATGTAGATAGAGTATGTTGCTTGCTTTAAATGATGATGATGATGCTCACTTTTGAAATTTTAGGTTCCATGTTTTAAAGAGAGTGGATTGTGTACTGTTGCTGCGCACGCACATGCATTTGTACGTGTGTGGGGGGGGGGGGGGGGGCGGCGTCGGGGGGGGGGGGGAGTGTTTGTGCTTGCATGAAGATATTTTACTGATGGGATTGATTTACTATGGATTCTTACACAGGCATTTTACGCCTTTTGTGTGTGTGTGTGTGTGTGTGTGTGTGTGTGTGTGTGTGTGTGTGTGTGTGTGTGTGTGTTGTTGTCCTGGTATATGGCTGTTGTGCTGTCGAAAATGAATTTTCCATCTCTTGGACAAATAAAATTGTTATCCTGTTATCCAGTGCCCTAGTGGCACAGGCTCCCAAACTACCACCCACATCTTACAGTCCTGCCCTCCTTTGAAGCCTTGAGACGCTGGCCCAGTCCGGTTGAGGTCCAGGACAAGCTGTGGGGATGGGTGGAGTCTCTGCGGGAGATTGTGGACTTCGCTTTACTAACCGGATTAAGGATCAAGCATGGCCGGGAACGCGAAAGAAAGAAAGAAAAGTTTCACCACCAGAGGGTGTTCTTGCCTTTTGTGCACGGAGGAGATTTATGACTGTATAGATTTAGAAAAGACTTTCAACCCTTCAAGACGTTTACCTTGTCTGCATTGAAGAAGATAAAGTCGACTTAAACACAAGAAGCTGAATCAACAACTTAGTTGCTTGAACTTTGCTTTACGTTTTCCGCCTCTGTCTCTTTAATATTAATGTACTGATAGAAATGTTGGGCTGTTTGGTATATCAGAATGATGTAAATGTCTGCTCTCTTTAATATTAATGTACTGATAGAAATGTTGGGCTGTTTGGTATATCAGAATGATGTAAATGTCTGTCTCTTTAATATTAATGTACTGATAGAAATGTTGGGCTGTTTGGTATGTCAGAATTATGTAAATGTCTGTCTCTTTAATATTATGTACTGATAGAAATGTTGGGCTGTTTGGTCTGTCAGAATGATGTAAATGTCTGTCTCTTTAATATTAATGTACTGATAGAAATGTTGGGCTGTTTGGTCTGTCAGAATGATGTAAATGTCTGTCTCTTTAATATTAATGTACTGATAGAAATGTTGGGCTGTTTGGTCTGTCAGAATTATGTAAATGTCTGTCTCTTTAATATTAATATGTTGATAGAAATGTTGGGCTGTTTGGTATGTCAGAATTATGTAATGTCTGTCTCTTTAATATTAATGTGCTGATAGAAATGTTGGGCTGTTTGGTATGTCAGAATTATGTAAATGTCTGTCTCTTTAATATTAATGTACTGATAGAAATGTTGGGCTATTTGGTATGTCAGAATTATGTAAATGTCTGTCTCTTTAATATTAATGTGCTTGATAGAAATGTTGGGTGTTTGGTATGTCAGATCATGTAAATGTTTCATGTGCGCATGGCGCAAAATGGGGCGGTGGGAGGGAGACGGGAGGGGAAAGCGGGGTGATGGTGGTGGTGGTAAAAGGACTCAAGTGGCGTGGTAATATCATGACTATTAAAATGTGCCAGTGAAGAGAACCAGCAGTACAACATATAACTCATGTTTTCTACGACACTTAGAGTAATTCATCCGTTATTTCTCGCTGTTGTAATGTACTTTCACGCGCAGTTTGAATACCCCCCCCCCCCAAAAAAAAAAAAAAAAAAAAAAAATCCGTGAACGCAAATCTCTAGCGTCGCCATTATAACTCATCAGCAAAGATCTTTTATGATATTCTTGCGAAAAATTCACGAGCACAGTTTTTGGTTCGCCGCGAGATATCCCACATAAATGCTTGTACCTCATTTTTCTCGGGACGTTCTCGATATCTTGCAGAGAAGAAACGCGCAAGCTGAACAATGGGAGAAGATTAGGAGATAGGCGCGTGGCCAACGGGGGTGAGTGTGCCGGTATGGAACGTTCTTAGCGTCAAAAG
>CM031622.1:8389372-8438478 GCA_018398815.1 Conus ventricosus
ATTGAACAATCAGAAATAGGCGTGAAAACTCGCTAAACCCATTGAACAGTCAGAAATATGCGTGAAAGCTCGCTAAATCCATTGAACAGTCAGAAATAGGCGTGAAAACTCGCTAAACCCATTGAACAGTCAGAAATAGGCGTGAAAACTCGCTAAACCCATTGAACAGTCAGAAATAGGCGTGAAAGTTCGCTAAACCCATTGAACAGTCAGAAATAGGCGTGAAAGCTCGCTAAACCATTGAACAGTCAGAAATAGGCGTGAAAACTCGCTAAATCCATTGAACAGTCAGAAATAGGCGTGAAAACTCGCTAAACCCATTGAACAGTCAGAAATAGGCGTGAAAACTCGCTAAACCAATTGAACAGTCAGAAATAGGCGTGAAAGCTCGCTAAACCCATTGAACAGTCAGAAATAGGCGTGGAAAGCTCGCTAAAACCCATTGAACAGTCAGAAATAGGCGTGAAAACCCGCTCAACCAATTGAATAGTCAGAAATAGGCGTGAAAAATCGCTAAATCCATTGAACAGTCAGAAATAGGCGTGAAAACCGCTAAAGTCATTGAACAGTCAGAGATATGCGTGAAAACTCGCTAAATCCATTGAACAGTCAGAAATAGGCGTGAAAACTCGCTAAACCCATTAAACAGTCAGAAATAGGCGTGAAAACTCGCTAAATCCATTGAACAGTCAGAAATAGGCGTGAAAACTCGCTAAACCCATTGAAACAGTCAGAAATAGGCGTGAAAACTCGCTAAACCCATTGAACAGTCAGAAATAGGCGTGAAAAACTCGCTAAACCCATTGAACAGTCAGAGATATGCGTGAAAACCCGCTAAAGTCATTGAACAGTCAGAAAATAGGCGTGAAAACTCGCTAAAACCATTGAACAGTCAGAAATAGGCGTGAAAACTCGCTACACCCATTGAACAGTCAGAAATAGGCGTGTAAAACTCGCTAAACCCATTGAACAGTCAGAAATAGGCGTGAAAACCCGCTAAACCCATTGAATAGTCAGAAATAGGCGTGAAAACTCGCTAAATCCATTGAACAGTCAGAAATAGGCGTGAAAATCCGCTAAACCCATTGAATAGTCAGAAATAGGCGTGAAAACTCGCTAAACCCATTGAACAGTCAGAGATATGCGTGAAAACCCGCTAAAGTCATTGAACAGTCAGAAATAGGCGTTGAAAACTCGCTAAACCCATTGAACAGTCAGAAATAGGCGTGAAAACTCGCTAAACCCATTGAACAGTCAGAAATAGGCGTGAAAACTCGCTAAACCCATTGAACAGTCAGAAATAGGCGTGGAAAACCGCTAAACCCATTGAATAGTCAGAAATAGGTGTGAAAACTCGCTAAATCCATTGAACAGTCAGAAATAGGCGTGAAAACCGCTAAACCCATTGAATAGTCAGAAATAGGCGTGAAAACTCGCTAAATCCATTGAACAGTCAGAAATAGGCGTGAAAACCCGCTAAGTCATTGAACAGTCAGAGATATGCGTGAAAACTCGCTAAATCCATTGAACAGTCAGAAATAGGCGTGAAAGCTCGCTAAACCCATTGAACAGTCAGAAATAGGCGTGAGAACCCGCTAAACCCATTGAATAGTCAGAATAGGCGTGAAAACTCGCTAAATCCATTGAACAGTCAGAAATAGGCGTGAAAACCGCTAAAGTCATTAAAACAGTCAGAGATATGCGTGAAACTCGCTAAATCCATTGAACAGTCAGAAATAGGCGTGAAAACTCGCTAAACCATTGAACAGTCAGAATAGGCGTGAAAACTCGCTAAATCCATTGAACAGTCAGAAATAGGCGTGAAAACTCGCTAAACCCATTGAACAGTCAGAAATAGGCGTGAAAACTCGCTAAACCCATTGAACAGTCAGAATAGGCGTGAAAGTTCGCTAAACCCATTGAACAGTCAGAAATAGGCGTGAAAGCTCGCTAAAACCCATTGAACAGTCAGAAATAGGCGTGAAAACTCGCTAAATCCATTGAACAGTCAGAAATAGGCGTGAAAACTCGCTAAACCCATTGAACAGTCAGAAATAGGCGTGAAAACTCGCTAAAACCAATTGAACAGTCAGAAATAGGCGTGAAAGCTCGCTAAACCCATTGAACAGTCAGAAATAGGCGTGAAAGCTCGCTAAACCATTGAACAGTCAGAAATAGGCGTGAAAACCCGCTAAACCAATTGAATAGTCAGAAATAGGCGTGAAAACTCGCTAAATCCATTGAACAGTCAGAAATAGGCGTGAAAAACCCGCTAAAGTCATTGAACAGTCAGAGATATGCGTGAAAACTCGCTAAATCCATTGAACAGTCAGAAATAGGCGTGAAAACTCGCTAAACCATTAAACAGTCAGAAATAGGCGTGAAAACTCGCTAAATCCATTGAACAGTCAGAAATAGGCGTAAAAAACTCGCTAAACCCATTGAACAGTCAGAAATAGGCGTGAAAACTCGCTAAACCCATTGAACAGTCAGAAATAGGCGTGAAAACTCGCTCAAACCCATTGAACAGTCAGAAATATGCGTGAAAACTCGCTAAATCCATTGAACAGTCAGAATATGCGTGAAAACTCGCTAAAGTCATTGAATAGTCAGAAATATGCGTGAAAACTCGCTAAACCCATTGAACAATTCGCCATTGGACTAAAGGAAGAAGGAAAGAATGAGAACCATGCGTAAAAAACTCAACTACCAAAGAGAAGGAGAGAGTCAGAGCCATGCAGTAAACCACACTCCTCTTTGATTGTAACCCATCCGATTATTGAATAGGGAGAGAGTCAGAGCCATGCAGTAAACCACACTCCTCTTTGATTGTAAGCCATCGGATTATTGAATAGGGAGAGAGTCAGAGCCATGCAGTAAACCACACTCCTCTTTGATTGTAAGCCATCGGATTATTGAATAGGGAGAGAGTCAGAGCCATGTAGTAAACCACACTCCTCTTTGATTGTAAGCCATCGGATTATTGAAGAGGGAGAGGGTCAGAGCCATGCAGTAAACCACACTCCTCTTTGATTGTAAGCCATCGGATTATTGAATAGGGAGAGAGTCAGAGCCATGCAGTAAACCGCACTCCTCTTTGATTGTAAGCCATCGGATTATTGAATACGGAGAGAGTCAGAGCCATGTAGTAAACCGCACTCCTCTTTGATTGTAAGCCATCGGATTATTGAATACGGAGAGAGTCAGAGCCATGTGTAAACCACACTCCTCTTTGATTGTAAGCCATCGGATTATTGAATACGGAGAGAGTCAGAGCCATGCAGTAAACCACACTCCTCTTTGATTGTAAGCCATCGGATTATTGAATAGGGAAGAGAGTCAGAGCCATGTAGTAACCACACTCCTCTTTGATTGTAAGCCATCGGATTATTGAATAGGGAGAGAGCCAAAAGCGTGCGTGATAACTCGCAACATCCATTTGGAACTTGATAACGTAAGTGATTGCTCGTTCTTCATTTTCGTTGTCCTGAGTGTTGTTTATCTTGCATGAGAAGACCTTAGAGGTCGAAACGCGACGTGTTTTTACAATTGATTCGCTTATTCATGTTTGCCAGATACAGCGCTTAATTTTTGTGTTTTTTTTATTAAAAAGATTTCTTTACATTTCCGCCTGCAGGCGCCTCACTTTGCAACTAACAATCATTTGCAAGTCAACCCTTGCACAGAGCAGAGATTCAGGAGGGAATCACAAACCTTGTATGTAAGTCAACCCTTGCACAGAACAGAGATGCAGGAGGGAATCACAAACCTTGTATGTAAATCAACCCTTGCACAGAACAGAGAAGCAGGAGGGAATCACAAACCTTGTATGCAAGTCAACCCTTGCACAGAGCAGAGATGCAGGAGGGAATCACAACCTTGTATGCCAGTCAACCCTGGCACAGAACAGAGATGCAGGAGAGAATCACAAACCTTGTATGCAAGTCAATGCTTGCACAGAGCAGAGATGCAGGAGGGAATCACAAACCTTGTATGCAAGTCAACCCTTGCACAGAGCAGAGATGCAGGAGGGAATCACAAACCTTGTATGCAAGTCAACCCTTGCACAGAGCAGAGATGCAGGAGGGAATCACAAACCTTGTATGCAAGTCAACCCTTGCACAGAGCAGAGATGCAGGAGGGAATCACAAACCTTGTATGCAAGTCAACCCTTGCACAGAGCAGAGATGCAGGAGGGAATCACAAACCTTGTATGCAAGTCAACCCTTGCACAGAGCAGAGATGCAGGAGAGAATCACAACCTTGTATGTAAGTCAACCCTTGCACAGAGCAGAGATGCAGGAGAGAATCACAAACCTTGTATGCAAGTCAACCCTTGCACAGAGCAGAGATGCAGGAGAGAATCACAAACCTTGTATGCAAGTCAACCCTTGCACAGAGCAGAGATGTAGGAGAGAATCACAAACCTTGTATGCAAGTCAACCCTTGCACAGAGCAGAGATGCAGGAGAGAATCACAAACCATGTATGCAAGTCAACCCTTGCACAGAGCAGAGATGCAGGAGGGAATCACAAACCTTGTATGGAAGTCAACCTTGCACAGAGCAGAGATGCAGGGAGAATCACAACCTTGTATGCAAGTCAACCCTTGCACAGAGCGGAGATGCAGGAGAGAATCACACACCTTGTGTGCAAGTCAACCCTTGCACAGAACAGAGATGCAGGAGATAATCACAAACCTTGTGTGTAAGTCAACCCTTGCACAGAACAGAGATGCAGGAGGGAATCACAAACCTTGTATGCAAGTCAACCCTTGCACAGAACAGAGATGCAGGAGGGAATCACAAACCTTGTGTGCAAGTCAACCCTTGCACAGAACAGAGATGCAGGGAGATAATCACAAACCTTGTATGTAAGTCAACCCTTGCACAGAGCAGAGATGCAGGAGGGAATCACAAACCTTGTATGTAAGTCAACCCTTGCACAGAGCAGAGATGCAGGAGAGAATCACAACCTTGTATGCAAGTCAACCCTTGCACAGAACAGAGATGCAGGAGAGAATTACAACCTTGTATGCAAGTCAACCCTTGCACAGAACAGAGATGCAGGAGGGAATCACAAACCTTGTATGTAAGTCAACCCTTGCACAGAACAGAGATGCAGTAAGTAATCACAAAGCTTGTATGTAAGTCAACCCTTGCACAGAACAGAGATGCAGGAGAGAATCACAAAGCTTGTATGTAAGTCAACCCTTGCACAGAACAGAGAAGCAGGAGGGAATCACAAAGCTTGTATGTAAGTCAACCTTTGCACAGAACAGAGATGCAGGAGAGAATCACAAAGCTTGTATGTAAGTCAACCCTTGCACAGAGCAGAGATGCAGGAGGGAATCACAAAGCTTGTATGTAAGTCAACCCTTGCACAGAACAGAGATGCAGGAGAGAATCACAAAAACTTGTATGTAATTCAACCCTTGCACAGAGCAGAGATGCAGGAGGGAATCACAAAGCTTGTATGTAAGTCAACCCTTGCACAGAACAGAGATGCAGGAGAGAATCAGAAACCTTGTATGTAAGTCAACCCTTGCACAGAGCAGAGATGCAGGAGAGAATCACAAACCTTGTATGTAAGTCAACCTTGCACAGAGCAGAGATGCAGGAGGGAATCACAAACGTTGTATGCAAGTCAACCCTTGCACAGAGCAGAGATGCAGGAGATAATGACAAACCTTGTATGCAAGTCAACCCTTGCACAGGAGCAGAGATGCAGGAGGGAATCACAAACCTTGTATGTAAGTCAACCCTTGCACAGAGCAGAGATGCAGGAGGGAATCACAAACCTTGTATGTAAGTCAACCCTTGCACAGAACAGAGATGCAGGAGAGAATCACAACCCTTTTATGCAAGTCAACCTTTGCACAGAACAGAGATGCAGGAGGGAATCACAAACCTTGTATGTAAGTCAACCTTGCACAGAACAGAGATGCAGGAGGGAATCACAAACCTTGTATGTAATTCAACCCTTGCACAGACCAGAGATGCAGGAGGGAATCAAAACCTTGTATGTAAGTCAACCCTTGCACAGAACAGAGATGCTGGAGGGAATCACAAACCTTGTATGTAAGTCAACCCTTGCACAGAGCAGAGATGCAGGAGAGAATCACAACCTTGTATGGAAGTCAACCCTTGCACAGAACAGAGATGCAGGAGATAATCACAACCTTGTATGCAAGTCAACCCTTGCACAGAACAGAGATGCAGGAGAGAATCACAACCTTGTATGTAAGTCAACCCTTGGACAGAACAGAGATGCAGGAGAGAATCACAAACCTTGTATGTAAGTCAACCCTTGCACAGAACAGAGATGCAGGAGGGAATCACAAACCTTGTATGTAAGTCAACCCTTGCACAGAACAGAGATGCAGGAGGGAATCACAAACCTTGTATGTAAGTCAAACCCTTGCACAGAGCAGAGATGCAGGAGAGAATCACAACCTTGTATGCAAGTCAACCCTTGCACAGAACAGAGATGCAGGAGAGAATCACAAACCTTGTATGCAATTCAACCCTTGCAGAGAACAGAGATGCAGGAGAGAATCACAACCTTGTATGCAAGTCAACCCTTGCACAGAACAGAGATGCAGGAGAGAATCACAACCTTGTATGTAAGTCAACCCTTGGACAGAACAGAGATGCAGGAGAGAATCAGAAACCTTGTATGTAAGTCAAGCCTTGTACAGAACAGAGATGCAGGAGAGAATCAGAAACCTTGTATGTAAGTCAACGCTTGCACAGAACAGAGATGCAGGAGAGAATCACAAACCTTGTGCCAAAAAACTCACTCGAGTTTACCGTCAGTATTTGGATTGAGTGGATGAGGAGAGACGGTCAGACCCGTGCGACAAAACTGGCTCCAGCCATAAAGATTTAGCTATTATTTATCGAAGAAGGAGAAGGTCAAACTAGACGTGAGCATTCACTGCAACCATTTAGTCTGGACTGTTAGACACAGCAGAAAGAGGAATGTGTCAGATGTGTTTGTGAAACACTCTCACGTGATCCGCTGTATGGTTAGCCTTTGACTGAGCAAAGGAGTATTGTACTATAACTCGTGTGGAACATACTTTATTTAATGATGTTATGGTGGGGGCGAACTCCCCATGTGCTTTGTCTGTAACGTGAGGAATTGAAGGTGGAGGTACGATGCAAACAGTACACCGAGCTGGTGACAAAGTGTAAACAACAACAAACCTGACGTAGAAATAGGATCGTCATGATCTTTGAGAATGTTGACAAAACAAAGTTCTAACATACAGATCACACATACAACACCCGACGTAGAAATAGGATTGTCATGATCTTTGAGAATGTTGAAAAAAAGCTCTAACCTATAGATGACACATAATTTAATTTTGAAGACTAAACATACATTTGAACGAGTGATATCAGTGGACGCATCTGGTGACAGGTCAGAGTGGCAGATATTTGACAGACCATCACCACCACCACCATCACCACCGCCGCCACCACAACAACAACAAGAAGAGAGAACTTTCATTTGGTTTTAATTTTGTGAGTAACTAATATTGTAATGTAATGTAGTAAACTTGTATATTTATAGGTAGGAATGTTTGTTTGTGTGTGTTGATGTGTGTGTGTGTGTGTGTGTGTGTGTGCGTGTGCGTGTGCGTGTGTGTGTGTGTGTGTGACGTGTAGTGTGTGTGTGTGTGTGTGCGTGTGCGTGTGTGTATGTGCGTGTGTGCGTGCGCGCGCGCGGCGCGCGCGCGCGTGTGTGTGTGTGTGTGTGTGTGTGTGTGTGGTGTGTGTGTGTGTGTGTGCGCGCGAACGCGTGTCTTTTTTTTTCCACTTTATTTTCATTTTATGTATCACTTTATTTCATTTTATGTATCTATTTTTTGTGTAATATCACAATTATGGTGAAAACTGTTAATATAAAAGCTTCATTCATTCATGCATTCATTCATTCATTCATTCATTCATCACCACCAACACCACCAACACCTCCACCACCAACCACCACCACCATCGCCACCACCAGCACCACGACCAACTCTATAAAACCCCACCACCACCACACTCCCACCACCACCGTTACCACCACCACAAAACCATCAACAAAAGAGAACGTTCTGCTATGCAGTGTTTACAGATTCTCTGTACATATTTTTAGTTTCGATTGCTGGTTGAGCAACTCTTAATCTTAAAACTGAAGTAGTTTGCTTTCTGTTGCTTGAGCTCGTCGTTCTCTGGCCACACTCCACAGGTAGATAAGTGGGTTGAGGGCAGAGTTGAGAGGCAACATGATCACAACCAGTGCATCATGAATCTGGTTGAAGAGACTTACACCATGTACCGCCATTATTGTAGCCAGTCCAAAGGAGAACAGCAAACAGCATCTGTTACTGCCAGTTTTCCAGTCAAATGAAACTGATGCATAGTATGATCTTTTCACCACATCGAGCTGTATTCTGTACCTTGGTGTTACTCGATATATAGCAATTTGACCAGCAACAATCATGAAACACAACACACAATTCATCACTACAATGGCTGTGAACCAGCTGAATCCCTGGATGGAGTAGGTATGATCAAATAAAGCTAAACGACACAGACCAGACTGACCACGATGTCCCCAGTATGACAGCCCTGGAAGAAATGGTATCACCGACAAGAATGTCCCAACAAACCAGATTGATATAGCTATTGCAGCTATATGTCTCGAGTCGTACTTCCACCATGCTTTGAAGAACCAAAGGACCATGACATGATCCAAAACAGTGAACCAGATTATCAAAATCGACACTTCACTGGACAGAAAGGAAAGAAAACCTGCCACTTTGCAGACCATTACTGTTCGTCCATGCCTTTTCACTTTGGATGTATCTTCCTCGAAAAAGTTCGTCTGCTACCAGAGTGACGCCAACATGAGTTCCCATGCAAACGTTGGCAAATTGGAGATTGGCCATACCCATTACAAAATTGTTCTTCAAAACGCCTTTGCCTTTGGAGAAATTAAAAAAGCAGAACAAATTCCCTAAAATCGCGAATACGCTTAACAAGAAAAAAATAAATCCTGTATGGTTCATGTGGTATTAAGGTTGCACACGAAGGAAACGTAACTCGGGGTGTCACACATTTTAAATTTACTGGAATGAGCAGGGAGTAATCTCCACAGCATATTCTGTAATTTGATGTCAATATTCTGTTTAATTCGTTTGATCGGGACCATAAATCGACAGGGAATTTTACCACTTGATTACCTCGTATATCCAGTTCAACCAGTTCCGGGGCGTTTTTGAAACCCATCAACCCAATGGCTTCACTGCGGAAAAAGAATAATTCATATGCTTCACGCGAGGTACATACACAGATAATATTCCATTCAGAACTTTAATTTGTGTATGTGACACATCCATTCTTCTAAGTTCATAATGGGTTTTCTTTGAAAAAACAAAGTTCACATGACTGATAGGGTTGTTTCCTAGCAGTAAATGTTGTAGATTTTGAAAATAAAGAAACACAGTCATGTCCAGGTTGTTATACGATTATTAGCGAGATTGAGAGACAGCAAGTTGGAAAGCTTCATGTTTGATATGTTTGTAAGCATACAGTGCGATAAACTCAGACGAACAAGATAAACGTTTTGAAACAAAATCCCCCAGCAACATTCCAGATCCTGCAGCATCGACATACCGAAGCTGTGGGAAGAATGCAGTAGAAAATGTATGACTGCAGAGGAAGGAATAACCTTGACACAGACAACCTTCAGGACAGGTGAAATCACACAGCAGTTCATCATCTCGCTGAGGACACTGACCCCAGCCATCACAAAGATGATCACCATGGGCACAGACTTTGGAAGCCCGACACTGGTACAAGCCAGCACAACTTCGTGTTTCACAGTCTTGTTCATCCTCTCCATAAATACAATCTGAAAACCCCATTGCATCGAGTGTAGACAGGAAGACAGTTGAATGAATCAGTCGTGCAATGATAATGGCTTTCGGGACAAAAAGCGTCAGGAATCAGAATCTGGTGAATAAAGAAGCCAGTGCCGTCTAGGTCAATGTAAAGGCGAGGGTTGTTGCTATCCTTTCTCACCGAAAACAGTACTGGCATGGATTATTCTGGTCTTCTGGGCAGTTCTTTTCGTCTGAATCATCTTCGCAATCTGAGTATTCGTTGCATCGTTGGCTGTGTAAGACATGCTGGCCATTAGAGCACGTGAACCCATCACGTGACAGGTACTTACAAAATGACTCATCACTGTTGTCTGTACAGTCCTGATGGAAGTCACACACCAACGTGTATTGTACTGTGATGATGCCTTCATCACATTTAAACATGGCATAGAAGGGGAACGCAGGTTTCTCATTAAGAACGTATTAATAATCAGCTGGTCGGTGAGGTTAAGGTAGGCACAAAACAGTGGATAGGTCGATTTCCCACAATCACTGTTGGGATCACAAGACAAAAACATGTGTGTAGAATGATTAGACGTACATGTAAATACGTTCTGCAGTGTATTGGTGGTAAACGGTTGAAGTGAATGCAACGGAGCCAACGTGACTCTGGTAGGGTGAACTAGTGAGAATTTCAATTTTATTTCACACAATGCCTTTGTAAATGTCGCTTCATGAATGCTCCAGGCTTCATGACAAAAGCACAAGGTAGAAAACGTGAAGAATTTGACAGATCTAGATGGAGCGCGGTGTGCTGATCCTCTAAAATGATTCACATGATAGACCAACGTCCTGTCAGACCACATGCCAAGTTTACTGTACATAAAGTGGACATCATCCCATCCTGACGTGTAACCTAAAGTCAGATCATGGAGAGTGAAAAACTTGTTGAAAATATGAAGTGAATCGTCTTTTTCCTGTTTGGTTTTCAGTGAAGCCAACGTTGCCCCATGCTCTTGGCAATGATAAGGGAATAAAACACAGGAGTGCTCGTTCCGAAATGGATTAACTTAAAACATTTGTCACGTGAGGCCACCAGACCCTGACATCCAGGACTGCTGAAGGGACATTGTCCTGTTTCGTCACGCCCGTCCTCACATTCTGGCATCTGATCGCAGTGCAGGTGACTTTTGAATTTGGAATAGTGCATCACTGAGCAGTTGAACAAACCATTGGGCAACAGGTGGGGTTGATCATCCACAGACAACATCTCAAAACGTATTTTCAGATAGGGAAACTGGTTGGAACAAAAGGCAATCCGAGACATGAAGCCACAAAGACCAGAAGTTGAAGAGAAGTAGTCTGTACAGATATGTGACCCATTTTGGTCGCAACCACTCACTTTTCCGTATGTCAGTTTTAACAGACCCTCTCTAGGACAGTTGAGAGGCCAGAACGTCTGTTGAATACTGATCATGATGGCACTTAGAGCGGGTGGTTTTAGTTCTTCCCCAACACACGCCGCATTAGGAAGATTTGGTACAATGATATACCCTTTATATTCAGAGATGTATTTGATTATTAAATTTATACTTTCTTTTTCATCTATGTCAACACTGGTGATATGGTTATTGGTTGTTCTTATGGATAAGCAGTTTGTAACTGAATTAAAATATATTTGATCAAATTTATGATCCCGGCATCTTATGTGCACAGCCGTAAACCATGCATTTGTTTTGCTAGTATCGCATCTGCCAATAGAAACCCTCCAGTTTCGGGTACCACACCTTGATAGATGTTTGAAATCAGCACTTACATACTTACCTACTGGGACATGCACCTGCAATTCACAGTAAGTGTCAAAATGCTCGCACATGCCATAGAAGACTGTTTGTTGTCTCTTCGAATGCAGATAGTGAAAGTCCCTACACCTTGAATCGTTGACCTGCAGGAACGTGACGTTTGTGAGGCTCAGATTCCAGAAATAGACTTCACTTGGGCAGAAGTCACTGATCCTCAGGGAACCCGCAGCCGTGCCCAGTTTGATGTTACTGCTTGTTGTAGGAGACACGACTTCTTCATCAGCAGTATTGAATACAAATGTAAGGTGCAAGCGTGATCCCACCAAGCATCCATGTTCATGTACATATGCATAGATTTCTCTCTCTCTCTCTCTCTCTCTCTCTCTCTCTCTCTCTCTCTCTCTCTCTCTCTCTCTCTCTCTCTCCTCTCTCTCTCTCTCTCTCTCTCTCTCTCTTGCCTATTGTCACAAATATGTCATGTGCTTTCCCCCACATCCTGCACATGTTTTTCCTCCATTACAAAATTAGCGTGTGAAGGTTGATCTTCATAGCTTTACTAGAAATGTGTGTGTGTGTTGTGTGTGTGTGTGTGTGTGTGTGTGTGTGTGTGTGTGTGTGTGTGTATATATTAATTATGTGTGTGTGTGTGTGTGTGTGTGTGTGTGTGTGTGTGTGTGTGTGGTGTGTGTGTGTGTGTGTGACTTTCACCCTATGCCAGCAGTGCTGATTCCATGGAAAACAAAATGGACTCGAACAATGTATCTATAACTGAAGATTCTTCATAAAAGTACAAAACTGTGCGCTTCTGAGAAAAGAGACTGGACAAAGCCTCTGCAGCAGGAGACTCTTGAAAAAAAACACTGCTGTTTACTGGGAGTGAGGCAATAGTTTTTATTGCCAAACCAAAGTTACAAGTGCGGCTACATGACTTGTGTATTCTTGTGTGAGTGACTTTTCCTCGTGTTTATATTCTGAGTTGTTGGTTTCTTCGCTTGTCTTTGTTTCAAGTTTTATTTTGCTTTTTTCCTCTTCTTCTACCACCTAATTTGTAATTATGCTTTAGAAGTGCTTCCTTTGTGATAACATTTTTCCTTTTCTTCTACCACCTAATTTGTAATTTTGCTTTAGAAGTGCTTCCTTTGTGATAACATTTTTCCTTTTCTTCTACCACCTAATTTGTAATTTTGCTTTAGAAGTGCTTCCTTTGTGATAACATTTTTCCTTTTCTTCTACCACCTAATTTGTAATTTTGCTTTAGAAGTGCTTCCTTTGTGATAACATTTTTTCTTTTCTTCTATCGCCTAATTTGTAATTTTGCTTTAGAAGTGCTTCCTTTGTGATAACATTTTTCCTTTTCTTCTATCCCCTAATTTGTAATTTTGCTTTAGAAGTGCTTCCTTTGTGATAACATTTTTCCTTTTCTTCTACCACCTAATTTGTAATTAATGCTTTAGAAGTGCTTCCTTTGTGATAACATTTTTCCTCTTCTTCTACCACCTAATTTGTAATTTTGCTTTAGAAGTGCTTCCTTTGTGATAACATTTTTCCTTTTCTTCTATCCCCTAATTTGTAATTTTTGCTTTAGAAGTGCTTCCTTTGTGATAACATTTTTCCTTTTCTTCTATCCCCTAATTTGTAATTTTGCTTTAGAAGTGCTTCCTTTGTGATAACATTTTTCCTTTTCTTCTATCCCCTAATTTGTAATTTTGCTTTAGAAGTGCTTCCTTTGTGAGTGCATGTACATTTTCATTTGAGAAAATTGTATCCATAAGTGTACCATCTGACCCAGGAGCTTACAGACATACACTGTGATATTTTCTTTTCTTCTGATACGCTTCTGGTTTCCTAAAGTTGTTACTGTGTGTAAACCAGCCCAATTTCCCCTCTCTTTTATGCGATCTTAATGTGCTCCTTAATCATACAAACCTTACCGTCAGCTGACGTGCGAAAATTGTCGTCTCCTATTATCATCACATCAAAACACAACTAGAACTGAACAAAACCCCGTGTACATGGCCATGAAAAAAGGACTTCGAATCTGTCCCTTAATATCCAACATGCAGTTAACAAGACATCAGACATATCAACACTGATTTGGAATCATGGTAAACCCTTTCATATTTCAGGACTTTGTGAATCCAGATTGACTGCACACATTAGCGACAATGATGTACAAATTCTCGGATATAACACAATCCGGAAAAATCGTACACAAGCGAAAGAGACGGGTCTTATTACCTGCATCAGCGAAACCCTTAGCTTCAAACGACTTCTACACCTAGAACGTAACGGTGAGGAATCACTCTGTATAGAAGTTAAGCTGAAAAGAAAAAACTTCTATTATGGCTGGATTCGTTGCAGAAACCCATCTAAAAGAGTAAACGGGTCGAAAAAATTCATTCCCGATGATGGATGCAGTGTCGCTAACTCCAAGGAAATTATTTTACTTTGAGACTTTAACACAGACCTTCTAAAACGAAAAACCAATGGACCAAGCATTCAACCTTTAATCTACATCAACTCTTCGAATCCCCAAACAAGAGTCACCCCAAAACTCGAAGACATTTCGACCAAAAATTATGTTTAAGATAAAACACAGCAGAAGCCTGCGTCCCGGTCCTAAACTGTGTGATCATTACCCATTTGTGTCACATGGTCAAAAAAAAGTAAAAAATTCCTAAAACGGAACAGCAGACCCACCGTTGCTTTATAAACTTTAACAACCAACCGGTTTGCATGACTTGCTTAACTCAAAACTCTCTTCAGTTTCCAACAGAACTGATCCAGATCTTGCAGATGAAAACATTTACCGAAATATATGATAAACAAGCCCTCTAAGAAAACAATGAGAGTACGACATTATCCTAAACCGGCATGGTACACTAAAGAGTTACAGGAGTCAGGTTCCTTAGAGATCTGCTTAAACCCCATGGTTATGAAGATGAATGTAGAATACTGAAAATGCAATAAATTCACGAAGCGCAAAGAAAAAAACAAACTATTATCTAGAACTAGTATCATCAACCAGAACCCAAAAGGTATATGGAGAGATATGAACGACCTTACGACTTACGATCAATCTTCTTCAAATCAACTGTAATTAAAGGCCATCTCTGTCGAACAGCTAAACACCTACTTTTGCACTATAGCCAATAAAGTTGTCACGACAGATCTTCTAGATCGAACGACCTTCAAAAACTGAAGCAATATTGCCATATAAAACATCACGTCTGAACTTCTTATTCCATCAATAACGTCTTTGAAGTTTATCACTCCCTAACGCGCCTAGAACAGTCAGGTACCTGTGGGGTGGATGGCCTAGACGGCAAAATCCTAAAACCATGAGCTCCCAATACAAACACGTTAACATACGTTTTTTATCTTATGTATCTACAAAAATCATTATCCAAAAAGCTTCAAGAAAGCGAAAGTTAAAACCTATCTAAAAAGCAGGTAACAACTCAAACCCAGCCAAACTACAGACCAGTTTCAATCATTTCCACAGTTCCAAACCTTTGGAAAAATACATGAACACACACACATTACAAACCACTTAATAAATACTACTTGCTTCATCCAAGACAGTCCGCGGTTCGAAAAAAACCATTTATGTCATACAGCCCTTATCAACCTGGTGATGACTGGCTAATAGCATTAACAACAACGATAGTGTGTGTCCAATTCATTGATTAAAAAAAAAAACATTTGATGTGGTAGACCAGAACCCTTTTTCTCAGAAAAAAAAATGTATGGCTTTCGACAAATACTCTTACGTTTTCCACTCATATCTCACGAATGGGCAACAGTATGTAAAATCAATGCAACTGTCTCTTTATTTCAAACACTTTCCTATGGCGTTTCCCCCAAGGCTCTATCCTGGGTCCCTTACTGTTCACAATTTACTTTTAAAGATCTACCTCTCCATATCACTCCACCTGTGAATTCTTTGCTGAGATACAACAATACACACAATCATTCTGGTGTTACTGTTTTGCATGAACTTTACACAAAAATGCGAAGGGTCTTGTAAAGTGTACTGAACTCAATCACAGGTCGCTTCCCCCTAAAAAAACTAAATCCATGCTTATCTCAACCAGGTAAAAGTTCCTTTCCCTACAATTTAAAGATGAATCCGTTGAAAAGGTTACATGCCACAAAAATGCTAGGAATAACAATTAATAACAATTTTAATTGGCAAGCTCACATAACCCCCACTGTGAAAAAGTTTAACAGAAAGTCTATCTCACATAACCTGACTGTGCAAACGGTCCACAGAAAGTCTATCAGCTCTCCAAAATCAAACGCGTCTTTGACCTGCACTCACGCAAGCTCTTTTTTCCAGTCTCATATTCAATCATACATAGACTATGGGTCTACTCTATGGGACTCTGTAGCGCTAACACCCTCAAACCAGTGCTAAGTCTACACAAGCGAGCACTCAAATTAGTCCTCCTAAAAAACAGAGTCTCCTGAACTATAAAAAGGTTCAAATTCTCCCTTTAGCCTGAGATTAGAATACAACAAAGGAATCATAATGCACAGAATTGCGTCTGGGAAGGTACCCTAAGCATTAGTTCACATATTCTTCATCAATTTCCCAAAAATTATGTCCCTGTTCGAAAATTGACTTTTTCAAAATCCAGTTTAAACGTATTCAGGCTCTCTTTCTCTTCTCTCCACCAAGGAGGTAACACCAAAGGGACTGTTTCCTCTTCAATTAAACATTCATAAAACACGGGGATATGTCACTATCCATCATTGCCGTATATTTACCATAAACCATTGTCTTATAACCCAAAACAGGAGATCCAAATCCCAATTGACAACATTGAGGTTAAAGAGTTGAGTCAAAACACTGGGGAGGAATGCGCCAGAGTCATTTTTCATCCACATGGGGAAATGTGCCAGAGGGCATTCTTCACCACATGGGGGAAAAGCGTTTAATCGCCAGTCATTCGTCATCCACATGAGGAAATGCACCGGTGTCATTCTTCATCCCCATGGGGAAACGCGTCATGCACCAGAGTCATTCGTCATCCACATGGGGAAACGCGCCCCGAGTCATTCTTCATTCACATGGGGAAATGCGCAGAGTCATTCTTCATCCCCCATGGGGAAATGCACATGCGCCAGAGTCATTCTTCATCCCAATGGGGAAACGCACCAGGGTCATTCTTCACAACATGGATTATTGTCTTCTGATACCGATTCAGGAGGTATCCACTCCTCTCGCAAGTAGTCAAATTATGAGATCTCAATTCCCCTCGACATCTTACCAAGTTTCTTCAGTCCCCCATATACACCACCAAAACAGCCCTCTCCAGCCCTAAGGGGCGCTGCCTGGCTGGAATCCTCCTCTGTGAGGAAGGGTACTGCGGGCAAGGTCCGCCACCCATCCCAGGCTGGGGTCAGGTCCAGCACCTCCACCAACTTCGAACACCCCCCACCTGTGGCCCGGTGTGAGACAGGCAACCTGTCAACACACTCGGAACCACGTGCAGTTCTACAATAACTAAGGAGACTCACTTCAACATGAAGATGTAAACAGTCACCTTTTCATATACGTTTTCACTTTAAATATCACTTTTCCTTTCTTTTCCCCATTCTTTTATAAAGAAATGTTACTGCTGTAACCACACTGGTTCTTATTCTTTCTTTTCTTTTGAATATAAATGTTTTCTTTAATTTCCCCCCAAAGATTTCACTTCTCTCTAGTTAAACATTAATGACAAAAATACCTCAACGTTGCATCAGCCTTGCATCGGTCTTCAATCGCCGTAATCAAATAGACCATGCAACTCCTCCGGCTGGCGTAGAGCAAGTGATTATAAAATGTTCTAAGCTAAATAACGCGCGCAGCGCTCCCAAGCAGTACTCACCCAGGCCAGAGAACAGTAAAATGTTCATTCTAGCTCACCTGCCCTCAACTAGTTGAAACTAGTTTCGGGCGGCCGCCCTAGAATAAACATTTTACTGTTCTCTGACAAGTAAGACTTCAACAATGAATTAAAAATGACAATCCATCACACATTCTCTTTCAATAACCAAAAAATAACGATTATCTACAAACATACATACTGTGTAGGATTATCCGTTTTCAATACTAATTTACTAAACTTTTCAGATTTCAGTTTTTGCTTAATCCTGCGTTTTTCCTGATCATTTTCAATAACATCATTTTCACGCATACATTCATCAAATGCGTCTCTGTCTTTCATGTGAAATAAAACTACAGTCTTCAACTGTTTTCTAAAGTTTTTTAAAACCGAGTTATATTTTTGACATAAAATCCACACACTTATCCCAGCATGTCTTCCGCTGAAAGCTAGTTTTGACCCGCAAAACTTTGCATAACAGACAGACAGACAAACATGAGGCAGCTGCAGGGCTACAGAAACCCAACATTAGGCTGACACCCAATCACTTAATTTGTGTTCTATGCTAGGGTCTTACGACTTGGCACAGACAAGAGGTCTTCGTTCACACAGAACACAGCACACAGTCAATTAGTTGTCAATGCCAACAACCAAACAATGCTACATACCTTCTTCACATCCAGTCAATTGCCATATTGGAGTGGGTTTTTAGAGCAGAATGTATCTTTGGTATTAACACGATGGCTTGTGTAATAGAAATTGCCAGGTTTGAGAGTTCTGGATATTTCTCAAAGAGTTCTGACGTCTTTCTTAGTTTATTAATCCAACGAAGGGAGTACTTCAAATGACTTGTAACAAATTTCTTGAAATTTCCTCTGTTTATTGTAAACAACCTTCGCAGCCATTTTCCATAAGCTAGATACTGTTGAAGGCCGCGGTTATTTAGTAAGTCAAGTGCTGTTTGACCTTCGGTTAGAATTCTTTCAATTTCTTCAGCGTTTTTGCTTTCATCAAAGTCTGGGATAGAAACGCTTTCAACAACTCTTAAGCGTTTTTCTGTTTTGTGATATTTCAGTCTGTTTAATAAATCTTTACCAGACAAAAAATGTAGACTTTTATATTTGTTATATGTTTGTCTTTTTTTTTATTAAATTGAAACTGACCTGGGTGTTTTGGTAATTTTTTCTTTTGTTCTTTTTCAAATTCTTTTGCTGCTCTCTCACCAGATGTGTTATAAATGCGTTGAAAATTTTTCCAGTACTGAGCACAAGCAGAATAGTAGTCTATCTGGTTTTGAATTAATTGATTATTTCTTTCAGTAGCACTATTTGTGACTTCTTCTGCATCAATCTCTATGTCCTCCTCGTCACTAATAGTTATGCACCCCAGTTCTTGCGATAGTCCAGTACTTTGAGCCATTACAAGTAGGCCGCATATTTAATTTACACACACACACACACAACAGCGCGCACACAACAGCAATGTTTAAAGAGTTGTGTCAGTCAGCGAAGGCAAGCCAACTATTCGCCAAATGATATGTCTGTCCGCACAGCGGGTGAGCACCAGTTTGCGCATGTTGTCACTTCGCGGAGGGATTTCCACCTGTGTTTACCTAACCACAGTTATTACTGTACTGGCTGAAATAATTAAAAGATGTCAAGTGGTTCTACTAGTTCCACTTGACATTTCTTGACACCGCCTTCTACTTTGACACTCTTGACAACTTCTTACCCGCCACCCCCTCTACCCACCCTAAGTCACCCCAGGTTCTTAATCAAGTAACTTCTAAGTTCCTACTCAAGTCACTTCTACGTTCTTAACTCAAGTCACCCCAAGTCACCCCAGGTTCTTAATCAAGTAACTTCTAAGTTCCTACTCAAGTCACTTCTAAGTTCTTAACTTAAGTCATCCCAAGCTACCCAAGTTCCTACTCAAGTCACTTCTAAGTTCTTAACTTAAGTCATCCCAAGTTACCCCAAGTTCCTACTCAAGTCACTTCTAAGTTCTTAACTCAAGTCACCCCAAGTCACTTCTAAGTTCTTACTCAAGTTGTCCTCAAGTCATCCTCAAGTCATCCACAAGTTCTTACTCAAGTCACTTCTAAGTTCTTACTCAAGTCATCCTCAAGTTATCCTCAAGTCACTTCTAAGTTCTTACTCAAGTCATCCCCAAGTAACTTCTAAGTTCTTACTCAAGTCAACCTAAGATCATAACTAAGCCATCCTCTAAGTACAACCAAGTTCTTATTCAAGTTATCTTATAATTGTCAAAAAAACAATACAATCTATGTTTTTATCTTAAATAGTAGATGTCTAATATAGTACACACACGCTTCAAAAAACGCGTCATCGTCGAGGATGTCTTGCTCAGCGCCCTTGGCGTGAGATCGGTCAGCATAGATCTTAATGAAGTTCTTACATTGTAAGCAACCGCATTGATTACAATTCTGGTCTATGGAAATGTCTTTTATAGACTCCATGTCTTTATTTATTGACTCCATCATTTTAAACAAATAATAATCCGTCATGATCAATTTTTATCAAAAAAATAAATTCATTTATAATAAATCAAAAACCAATCCAGTATGTTAGGATTGCAGTATTGAACCAAAGCCACATATTTATCCCTAGGCATGAACTTTCCTAAATAATTTGTTTTCCTTATTTATTAAGTTCTTAAAGTATTATTGCATTTGAAATGGATCAAAATGATCATTTTGTTGTTGGCGGTTTTGGCATGCTTTTGTGTTCAGCTTCTGTATTTAGTGGTTGAGATTTTTTTGACTGCTTTGGTTTTTGCTGTCGCTGTTTATATATTTTATAACCGTAATAACCACCCCCAGCAATGCCGCCAAAAATGACAATTGCTTTAAGAAAATTCCATGAAGACTTTGGCGGTGTAGGCAACCCTGTTGTTGTAGGTCTTGAATCAACTTGTTCTGGTGTTTTTATAGCTGGCATTGAAACAACTGGCTGTGGCTCTAGCACTTTTTCATTATGAGTTATATTATGTGCTTGTAATTTTAATTTTGTTTGTTTGTTCCACTCTGCTAATCTTTTTCCTGCTGCAACGCGTCCAGGATGAGGAGGCTTTTTACTGGTCACTTTCTCCACCTGATTCAATGTTTTCTGATTCATTGTTTCCTGATTCTGCTGATTTTCTGGCTCGTTCATTTTGAAGGGAAACAAAATCTATATGATTAAAAGTAATTAATCCCATGATTAGCGGCGATAATAATGTTCCAAATTTGTAGTATAGATCACAGCCTAGAGACTCTAATGACTTTGTTAAAACTGGATCCTGCGTTAAATCATACATAAAATCTTGTTCAGAATCAATGGGAGCAAATCTACTAACTAGTTTAGTGTACAAACTAAGAACCGTTTGCCCAACGCTTTTCACCATTCTTGACCCCAGCTGCGCTTCATACCGGGTGTGTTACTTTACAATGTCTTGTGGAGACATTTGGTTGAACTCTGTTCTTGTGAATTCATTTTTCCGTGGAACTGTTTTGTTTTTCCACACGCCGCTAAAGGAATACAGCCTTTCATTTTTTGGGCCCTAAGCTGCTTGGTCATTACTTGATCATCTTGGGAATCATAAGTTAAGGTAGGTTTAGGAGATACATCGCTGTTCATGTTTTTTTACTAAATATCAATTATTTTTTATTTTTATAATATGAGCACGGAATAAAATGTTATCAACCTTGTTTCCATTCTGCTGTTATTGGAGTCTAAGTGTAGGATTACACGATGCTAGGTAATAATCTTGTTAATATATAAAAACAGCAGATCTTGGATACTAGACTTTAAAGACTCAGCACAAATACTGATTGCTGTTATTCAGCTTCATTTGCTGCGAAAGATTTCTTCTAGTTAAGCAAGGAATAATTCATGACAGTATCAATATGTTAAAAATTTAAATAAAAATACATTTATAAAAAATGCTTCCTCCTCGTAATGAGGATAGGTGGCGCTGCGGTGGTGAATGCGCTTGTGCTTTTAGCGAAGTAATTACGACATTTAGTAAAATACAGGATGACGGCGAGAGAAAATGACATAACAAAGTCTATGGAGAAACTAGCCCGCAGCACAGATTACTTTTAAAAGCAGAGAATTGAGCAGTTAGATTTTATTAACGACAAACTGAAAAAAAAAGGGACATTGCAAGCTTACTCAATTTAAGTTCTTGATCAAGCAATAAAAGAATATTATCTTGTAACGGGCAATACTAATCGAGGAATTGCCCCATTCAAAATTCTGTGACTTTTTATAAACCATCTGAAAAACTAAAGATGCAAGATAATGGATCGCGTTTTTTGTCTTCCGGGTATGACTGTTGTGTATTTGTTGCGCATAATATTGGCTGAATAAATAATTGAACAAAATCGATTATTCGCCAGATGGATATTGGAAGGGAAATCACGGCAATTAAAAAAGCTTAGCCAAAGCAGGGGAGAGTCAGTGAAACAAACAGCAAAAGAATGGTTATCTAAACAAGCATTCTGGCAATTTATTTACCTGCACCTTGACGAATACAGAGGACCGCACTTGGTGAAATACACACCAAACGAACCCATCATATGGACCTTCTATCTTTCCCATGACACGATTAGACGAAATAATGAGATTTAAGTACGCCAACTTACTGTCTTGACATGGCTTCTAGATATAAAGATGCAGAACCATTAACACAAATGTAGTGATTCGCTTGTTTGCTGTCGCCATACAACAGATATACCATCGTGGCCGCTTTACTTATCCTCGCTTGATTCAAGTGATGATGAAACATATTTAAAGGCCATAGTGACTCAATTATTGTTTAAAACATAGATGTTACATTTAAAAGAGGCATTCTGGAGTTCAACTGATACAGGCTTTAGTTGAAAACTTTTAACAAACAGTTTGCTGAAAGACTTTTTCCTACCAGTGTTAAATATAATTTTTTTCATAAAAAACAGATGAGGCTTATTGACATATTCATCGCAACACAGAATGGGTTTGAAGATGCCCTCAGTTTTGCGCGCAATGAATAATGATGAATTTAAATTACAGGGCCGCTAAAACCAGTTACAAGCAATCAAAAAACAAACAATAGATGTTGTTGTAGGGGACTCCAGTTCATCCAGCAACTATTACCGTTTGGTTTTTTAAAATATAAGGGGTTCCTTATTTACCGGGGGGGACAGCAGAAGGGGACACTCGCAATCAGGGCAACCGATCCAGTTTGGAGTGTTGTTCCTTATGAAATAAAAAGAATTGTAAAAATGAATCGCCGTGTATTATTTACGAGAAACTGAAACAACTAAACAACCAGCTCACTCAAAGATCATTTTGTGAAGGAAGATCTGCAGATAATCCACCAGACACAGTTCCAGTTGACTTTTAATCTTATTTTTAATTTACATAAATATATTTTTCGGAGTCTAAAAGGGAAGCTCAGAAGGAGGAAGCTGTCAGTATTGAAACAGAATGATAAAGGAAAAGACCTTGGATTGATAAGGAATATATGTATTGTGTTATGCTATTTAAAACGAGGAATCATTTGCGAGGATTCACAACACATGCTAAAACATCCGATCACCTACAGCCCAAAATCCCAAATTTTGATTTATCAAACATTGGGATAAAGTATATCTTAAAATAATAAAAAAAATTTCGAGCATATTCAACCAAACATGAGGAAAAAAATTGTCTGATTGATTATTTTATTGATTGAGCTGATAATAAAACCTGTGGGTAACTATTAATATGATTGAGGATAAAATATGTAAGAAGATATATAATTATGGCCGGTTCTCCAGTGTCCAATTGACATATGAAAACTCGGGATTAAACAACACTCGTTTTTGTGTTTGTTCTATCAAATGGACTTTTTTGTTTACATCTGTGTGTTGATTCATGTAGTTTAGTAGTAGTTTTACGTTGTCATGCTGATTGTCTAGTTTATTGAACATGCTTCTTTGTGTTGTAATGCGATATGTTTGACTGCACAACACTGCGAGATATTCCTTTTGATTTCTTATTGGTTTCTCCTGGCTCGTATTACTGTACATTTCGACCTTAAGTACCAATAAACTCCTTTATCACCTTTCCAGATATTTATCTTCATCTTTCTTAACCTTCGTATTAGTATTGCTAATGTAAAGGCGAATCTTTTGGGTAATCGGATGTGTCATACCATCCAGCTTGCCCTTTTAGGCTACTTCTTATTTCCATGTCTTTATAGATGTCTTCAGTTGGTTATCTATACAAAACTATCTGTACTGTGTAAATGTACTTTGACTCCGGTATACAAGGGTTTTAATGTAGCATAAAGTAATTCTAACATCAAAAGCTTTGATTATTCTAAACATTAAACCCATAATAATTACGGTTTGTCTAATTTGTCTCTTTCTTTTTTTCATCATTTTGCCAACATTGCTGATATATGATATCTTCTGAAGTTCTGATTATTGGGTTTTGATGTTCAGCTTTAAATTGCTTCGTTCTATCTGGTGACCAAATCTGAAATTTTACGTTTGTGTGGATTCTCAAATAGTCTTTCCCAAAACAGCTGTTGTTCATAACTTGAAAAATGTCTTTTCTGATGCATCTGTGTGGATTTAGTTCGGAGATCAGTGTTCTTCATGATGCATGGTTTCATGATACTGTTCTTGATCAAAAGCATTTATACGTTTGAACTTCCCCCCCCCCCCCCCCCCCCCTATCAACTTCTAAACATGTCATAAATAAAAAATTGTAGAAGTATGTTATGACAGACATAATTTTTTTTTTGCCGCGAAGATTAGGCACAAGTTTAGGTGGATATGTTGAATTCATCTTTAGGCTTTCTGCTGCTTATGGATAGTCATTATGCAGGTTCATGGAGTTCATGAGGATATTATAGTCAATTCTAGAATGAACACGCTGTTGATTTGTGCGTCAAACTGCCTCAACACTTTAATGCTTTTTGAATATTTTTCGGAACGTCGTCTGTGTACATTTAAAGTTGTTGTTATGGAAGTGATTGCGCAATAGCCCCAACCATACAGATAGTTTGCATTTAAATATCATGCGATAGTTAGTCTCTTTTTACTTGGATCATAATAATCTAGGTATTTGTTGTTTTTGACTTTTCAGTAAATGGTGCGGACGCATAATAATTGATCCACGCATCCGTTTTCAATTATCTGAATTCATTGGCAGGTCAGACAATAAATCTATCTGTACTCCAGTAAACTCTAGGTAAGCATCCCAAATATTCTGGGCGAGATATGTAATGCGCGGGATCCAGGCTACAATGTTTCATCAGGTCTTTCTATAATTTTAAAAGACGTCCGCCAACAAACAAAAGTCAGCCATCAAGCTATTAATCATGATAGTCTCCCATCGTTTTACACTCTACTTATTCTTGCCACGATCTTGTGCATGATGGTATTCAGTATCATGTTGCCTTTCCTTTAAGACTAGAAAAGACGCCGTCTTAGGTGTGTAAAGCGTATCTTCGTCACAAACCTTTGCCATCTGTTCATTTACTCATAAGGCGTAAACGCCCTTCTTACATGGTTGCGGTCAAATGTCTTCTGTTTATGGTCAGGACTTTAAGACTTAACCACATAGACTATATTGATTCCATCAGGTGTTGCATAGAGTCATAATAAGACATGTTATTTAAAAGTGATACACATGTACTTTTCTGATGAATGTGCAATGCATGCTACCCTGAAAGTCGCTGTTCTACTGCTCTGCACTATATAAGATGAGAGTCATTACCTCGCACAGTTATGAATGTGATGGGTAATTTCATGTTTCCTTGGGTCAAACTTGAGTTGAAGATTGCGTTGTTGTGCGCCTGCTCCTCTGATCTTCCCACTATTGTGATCATGGTCTCTTAATGTTGGGATTCGCTGCGTCTCTATGATGAGAGGCCTATTGCCATCAAATCCAACAGTGGATGTGGCTCTGGTGTCATAATGTTGTTTGGTCTTAAGGTTCGTCATACAAGATTTCAGATAAATTACAGTTTTTTAGATCAGTAATTACGCACTGGCGGCTGTGATTTTAAAAGAGTATTCTGCTGCATCTGGTCCTCTGCATATTTGGGCTTTGAATGGCGCCCATCCGACACTGACATAACAAGATGGCACCAAATGAGCAAATATGAGGGATTATCTCATAAGACTGTTTTTGGAAGTCTCTGTGGGGTTGGTCCTTCTTAAGAACAATAAGTGATTCGAAGTATGCGTAAAACAAACATATGGATACTAGTTTGCAGCGTTTTCCAGTTGTCTTATAAACTTTCTTTGATCCGGGTGGGGGCGTAGTTAGTTCTGTTATGGCAATCTTCCAGGCTGTCTACATTGTGTATTATGTTCGATTGCGGGCTTTACCGGATGGAATTCTTGTGAAACCATTTTCTACAGTATTCTTGTTTGCCCATCGTATTTTTTGAAGTATGCAGCATTTGTCTACTCAGGGTGCGTTTTCAATGGGTAATGTGGCTGCCCCTGCTGGTTGATGAAAACTTCAGTAGTAAGTGCAATTCATGTTTTTTTTGCCTGGCTCGCCAATTGTTGGACTGTTTCTGGGACACTGTTCTCGGCCTGTAGATTTGTTTCCTTCATCAATTGTGTTGTCATTAACAGTTATTGGTTGTTTTGTTCCTTCAATCTGATCAATTTTGTCAACGCTTACAGGAAAGGATAGTACTCTAAAGTTAAGGATAATTGCTGTAAGGTTCTTTGTTAGACACTCTCTCTGCGTGTTTGCAGGACGTAAATTGAGACCTTGCGAGAAACAACACCACATGAAATCATGTGTTTGTCTGTAATTTTTTATGTTTTTAACTGCTTTTTTGCATCTAATGCTGGAGGTAGAGGATTGTAAGTCTTGACTACAATCGGCGCATAATACTTAGCCTGTTTTAATCTGATATCTTTGTCTGCGCCCTATGACCAACCAGAGCTCTCATTTTGGCTTCTTCAGCGGCCTCATCAAACTGTGTTAGCGCTGGTCTGCCAACAGGTGTTAAGTCATTATGAGAAAGGGAATAGGTCTGTTGTTTAGGTGAGAACCAGACTTCTAGATTTTCTTCATTTTTTTGTTACATTGTCGATTTTAATAACAGCTTAAAATTTACTTTAACTGGGGGTCTATTGTTAGATTTTCCAGGACTTGCGAAATAGCATTGACCAAACACTTGCCCGTACGTTTGCTGGATCTATGACCTCTAGACTCGATATCATTTTTAAGCTTTTGTTAAATCTTCTTCCTTCACGCTTTGATTTCAAACAATTGTATGTAAACATTCTATATCTTTTCCCATGATGAGTTTCTTTTCTTAATCTCAATTATTATATAAATTTAATAAACAATAATTAATCAGAAATCAATATCGACGGTCTTTTTGTGCTTGGACTCATAAACTAAAGTATAAACAACACCTTTGGCGTGTTTATGCTGAGCTGTTTAGAAACAGAGTTTTTTTTAGATTCGTTTACTTTTTTTAAACATTCCTTTTTTATCTGCTCGGGTTGGTGTTGTGAAAAACTGTCCTTGCCCTTTCTTGAAGATCAAAATTTTGTTCTTTTGTAGGCAATCAAAATCGGCCTGGCCTGTTATACGACTAAATTCTTCATCCGTGATGTTTGAGTCAGATAGTGTACTTTATTTATTTCAGTCTCTGAAGGAACTAAGTTTAGCTGTTTTAGTTGAACCATTGCTGGGTGCTTTTGGCTGTATAGTTTTAAAATTTTTGGCTTGAAGCTACTTAATGCTTATTGAGCGTACAGGCCAAGAGCTAAGACAAACCGCATAGAGGTATAAGATCGCGGGGGCACCAACCCCTGTTGCTAAGGAGACCCCTTTTTTTTAACTTGTCACTGCTGATAGAGTACTAATAGGTTGATGATTCTGTATTAACATATGTAACAGCTTTCTAAAGGCTGCAGAATACCTTCGTTTGGTTGTGTGTATTTTGAAGGTAATGCTCTAGTTTTTGTTGCATTTGTTGTAATGTTGGTAATCTGAAAGGTTTTATGTCACAGCGGTGTTTTCTATTCCCTTCTTTTGGCGGCTCTGGTGTTGAGACACTTTTGGTTTAAACCGTAACAGGGACATTTGCCTTTTTTTAAAAATGAAAAAAAATTATTTAGTATGTATAATCTTTTATTTCTGTTATCTTGAATATTCAGTCTGCGCACTCATATATAAAAACAAAATGTACCATTAAGCGGCCGATGGTTTATCACCTTCTTTTTCTTTATCAATTTGATTGTTTATTACGTCACTTTAACCGTTTTCTCCCCACCTTCATGCATGATTATTCATCTGTTGACTTAGGTACATTCCATAAACAGTATTTCGTTGTTAAATAATTCATAATAGCCTAACATTCGTGTATGGTGCTTGTTCATTTTGTCTCAAGGGTCTTATATGCTGGACTTCTACACCTCCCACCCCCCATCAACAATTTTCTTATTTCGTCAAAATGCTGATAAGGTCAATGCACGCTAGCGCTAGATTTGAGTTAGGACTGCCCTCAAGGAACATTGTACTTTCGTTATTTTTAGGATGATTAAAATTTTCACTTCTCTTTCGAATGGTTCTTCATCTTCTCAAAGCAATTAAAAAACCCTTTATGCGATCTTGCTGCGGACAATAATAACTGAAAATTCCATATCGTTGCCTTGTATTTCTATGGGAAATCTGTTGTATGATGTTTCCTCTTTCTTATTTTATTGCTAATTTGACTGAATATTGTTGTCAATAGCCGTGCTAATTAAGGGTTGCTAACAACGTCAAACTCTAACGAGATGTCAGTAATGCTGTTACTTTGCTCCGGCCGTCTTCAGATTTATAAACCTGTTTGTATTTATTAAAAGTTAGCTCATATGACAATCTGTCTTTTAATGCTCTTGAATGTATGGTGCATGCGATTTTAACAGACTCATAATCTAAGGAAGGGAGAAAAGCGTTTTATTACGAATAAACTTACCGCTACATACTTTTTGCCGGTTTTAGCATCGGCGGCGCCTATTAGATGGTTTAGTGCTTCATTATGTTTCTTTTCCTTGTAACGCAGATCAGCATTTCATTCTCGGTTTTGCCATTGATCGAATAGTGTTAAAAAATTGTCGGAATTTTGTATAGAATAAATATTTCTTGCCCCTCAAGTTTTATAGAAATTTTCTTAACGTTCTTGGCCCGTCCAGATTCTGGACAACTGTCCTCTTTGTGTTCTGTTGAAGCATGGTATATTTTGAAAAGTAAAGTGCGATGAGGCCTGGCTCAATCACTTCATCCGCTCCTAGGTCTGGAAATTTGACAGTATGAATTTGATCTGCCATCAATAGTCGATGGATATTGGAACAGTAATATTCCGTTTATGTCCCTTCCAGCCAAAGGCTCTCTCAGATCTTCTATTGCGGTGTCAGGATCTTGAGACTTATGCTTGTGAAATGTTTTTATAAAAACAAAAAAGAAAGTTCATTATTTAAAACATGCATGGTATTGGAGGTGATGAAGGTTTTGATGTTTTTGATCCTGGAGACGACATGAGTTGAAATGGACTCCCTTTGACACGCATCGCCGCAGCACTCTCATTGCGGCAGTGATTAATAATATTAACACGAAAGCATACGCGTGGTTGGAGCATTTTACAAATTTATAGGCATAGAACTCCTGAATTTATAGACCCTAATGATTTTGAAGAGTTAAAAAAGTTGGTCATCTGTTTGTAAAATCGGCCCCGACCGAGAACTTAACTTTTTCAGGCTTTCACATAAACGAGGCCCATCAAAGTTGTAGGTATGATTACTTTTTAGACAAAAGTCCTTAGGGCGGAAGATTCGAAAGCGCTTTGGCATAGGATAACCAAAAATTACATAGGGAAGCAGTTGTAAAAATTCAAAACATACAACAAGAAATTCCATCAGATAACAAATACAAAACTTGCCACTTGAAGTTTTAAATCAAACTGCAGGCGAAATAAATCATGCTTATAGAAGCAGAAGAAAACCCCACTTTCTTCAGAAGAAAGAAACCGTACAAAAAACTAAATTGTTGTTTCTTTATAGCCTATATGGAGGAATTATAGCCCTTTAATCGTACTTTAAAGAACCTTCAGAGTGGGGAATTAATAAACAATTTAGGCAAAACTGATGTGAACTAATAGAGGATATTGAAAAAGGAAAAAGAAAAACTCGCTGAGGCGGACGACGCCATCTTTGGACTGATATTAAAGGAAAGAATAACCCAAAGAATAAAAAATCTTGAATGATGTAAGATTAGCAAGGATAGAAGTGTTGTACTACTATCCGAGAGAATTTCGAAACTCAAGTGAGCCAGAATAAGAGAAACTATCCATAAGAATTTTATATGAAGACACGACGCTAGCAGTACGAATACGACACTTGTTTAGAGGAAGCTGGGAATCACCATTAGCAAAGAGATTTATAACTGCCTTAGGGATTTGCAATTGTACAATGGCGTTAGCTATTACAGGCGGCAGTGGTCAAAGTCAGCTGCCTCCACCGCCATCTCCCTCCATCACAGCATCGTTAAATCATGGGGAAAAGAAACTGCTTGTTCTTCTTGCGGGTTTACCTTAAATAATAATTATGCCGGTATAGCTAATAGACATCATTCCCGGTATATTTCGGGGGGCGTGTCGTTTAGCTGGCTGTTGTACTACTGCAAGCTAAGTAGTTGGCTTTATGGCCTGCAGCACTTCATGGGCATTATTTCTCTGATTAGTGGGGTTATCTCTTTAAGTATATTAAAGAAGGAGAATCCTAGGCCAGTTTATGAGCCAACAACAAGGTGTGTCTTTTTAATTATTCATGGTCATTAGTTTTTTTGTCTTCAAAAGTCTTTGGGCTTGGGACTTGGGGATTGGATGTCTTAATCTTGGGGGGCCATCTTGTTTTTTTATTGTTTGTATTATCAAAGGCTCGAATGTATGTCGTTTTTTTTTCCGACATTCTGTTTCAATGGCCCCTGCCACAAGGATTTCATTATTGTAGTTTATTATTGTACCATTTCTGGAGTCTAGAGGTCAGAAGGCCAGCTTGTACTATTTTTATTAAACCAGTGCCAACAGCAAGTCTACCTTTTGATCCTTTGGGGGGGGGGGGGGGCGTATTGTAATACATTTTGGGTACATTTTCATGCTGAAGGAATCTACGGTAGAATTATTGGCGTCCTCTAAATTTGCTATGTATTGTTTTTGTGCATCAAAACCAGTTATGTTAGATTAGAAGGATCAGTTATGCTCCGATTATTGTTTTGCGCTTGCGAACCTAGCAAACACAAACGTAAGTACGTATAGGAGTCGTTTTTCGTTCTATTCCTGCTTTTAGTTCTAGGCCCTTAGATGTGTCATAAGATAATGTTTGTCCAGCTGTTTTATGCACTTGCTCTATGGACACGAGGTGAAACGCTGTTGCCTGAAGAGATGAAGATGTATAAGGTGGATTCCAGTTATCTGTTTACTTTCTGTGCACGCCCCCAATATTTAAAAGGGTGCCTGGACCATGATTTAAGATCCATCTTTTGTCTAACGTCTGTCTTAACAGTAATATAGAATTCGCTTAAAATCCTTCCAAAAGACCTTCTTGACCTACTTCTGTTGCCTAAATGGAATTAAACACGGTTTGTTCATTTGGTAATGGCGCTTGCTGTTCAGTCATAATACGTCTGAGGTGTATTAGAAATGATCATCTGTAACACTGACCTCCCAAAGGTCAGGATAATTTAGATGTTCAGCATACGATACACTCCCACACCCAGTTGTTGCACAAAAACACAGCAAAAGTTTAATGGTTTCTGATTAAACTGCTTCGGATGACTGAACACACTTTTGCGATGTTGTTCTTTCTTTAATAGGCAGGTTAAGATAGCTCTTCAATGGAGTAATAACTTTACTTGAAAGGTGTGTCAGACTGAGTCACAGAAATGTCGAGGGTGTCAGTTGTTATATTTTTAAGATTTGTTTTAGTGCGCCCTCCCAACAGGAATATTTTGCTTCAGTATATTAAATGCACTCATTTTTATTTTTGTTTTTATAAATGTTTGTAACAATAACAACTCAAGACCTCCTTCGTTTTTAGGACATGCTATTGATAACAATTGCGGAACCAAATGGCCTACACTCCTTTAAATATTTTACAAAGTCGTTTATGGTTTAATATAAGTGAAACCAAGCTTAATTAATACGGATTCTAAAACTTGACAAATCAGGGACCAAAGTTAGCAGTTATCATACTGATGGTTTTACGGTTTTTTTTGCTTCACTAAAAGAAGCTATGAGGCAACTTCGCCATTTACTCGCAACACTTAACATGCAAATCTAAAACAAGGTTTAACATTCAAAGCCTGAAGAAGTAGCTTACTATATGATAGAGTGCTAGCTTAATTGTTAGGCTTTTCAACTACCAATCGACCACTCTAGGTTTTAGTGTTACGCCAGTTATAATTAGTAATGAAGGGGGAATGACCGCTCACAATATTGATTACATTCATTACTCTATGTTAATTGGACGAGCTGTGCACTGATGAAAACTTTATGATGGAAGGCCCTCAACGGTTTGAGAGCTCTTCCATCTGGGGTAGTGTATATTGCGATTATGATATTATAAAAATCCCTAATTTAACCAGTTTAAATGTTTAGCTTGGGGAGGGTCAAATCATTTAATATAAAAATCACAGACAAAACGGGAAAAGTCGTAAAATGTCGGATAACCTGACACATTGTTTGGGAAATAAAATAATAGTTTGTTCTACATCATAATGTCACGTGGGCAGAAAGGAATCGGGGTTACATTATGCGCCTGTGAGGTGTATATAACTTTAGAATTAAAAGGACCTTGCAGGCATGAGGGACTTTGAACAGATCGGCGCTGATATGGTGCTTTGTATGGTTTTGAGAACACTAAAGATGGTTATTTACAAAACGCAAAGAAGTTGGCGACAACAACAAAAAAGTTTCCTAAACTAGTACATGCAGCGCAGTCTAGAAAGCAAAATTAATGCAGGGCCAGTATGAATATAAAATAGTTCGGAAAAATGGACTACAAATGGACTTAGACCTTAGTTTGAATGGGAAATAAAATTTGAATTCTTAAGCCATTTACATTATTAGACCACGTTAAAATAAGTTTCAGTAATGCTTTAAACTCTGGATCCTTTACATTTAAGTCTTATGCCAGAGGAACAATAGTCGGAAAGAAGACTCGATTTAAAGCAGTATGGGAACAAACAGTACAGCCTCCACAGAAGAGAAACGGTTTTAAAGGACGCTCATACGAAATTACATTCATTCCACGCAGAAATTTAGGAGACACGTTCACATTGATATTTGAAAATTTCTGGCTTAAAAGATAAGGAAGAAATGGTTGATTTGGGAGTCAGAGTGACAATCTTATGAAAGGAATTCTTAATTAGTGTGCAAAACTTCTACGTTGACAAAATTTAAGTTACTGTCGATGTTCTTCACTTTGGTTGTGGATGTTAAGGTCTTAACAACCAGCGACAAAATATTAAAATAATTTTAATATAAGTCTACATAGAAACGATATTACAGGACTAAATTGGAGTAATCTTACACATTTAGTCCAGTATTGGATTTTTTTATACTAACAAGTTCTGACAGAGTGTATGGATAAACTTAATAACAGGATTGATTTAATTTGTTATAAAACGATGGAGCAGTTAAACTTTATGACAAAAACCCCTCATTGGTCATTATTTTGTGGACAGAATGGTTGTGGTGGGAAAACATATTTCATCATCGACCTGTTAAAACAGTTTATCGTTATAATTTTGATCATAAAATTTTTGTTTAGATTTTCTGCCAACAGATTAAATGAGAACAAAGCATATCACGTTATAGAAGGTTTATATGGATAAGATGAAGATAACATATTTTTTAGTTGATCCTAGCAATAAATTGAGTGAGCTGTTTAGAAATCTTTTCTTAAATTGTTTGAGGGAAGGGAAAGCAGCATATTCATTATAGATGATGTTTCGGCAGGAAAGAGACCTAGTTAAAAAAGAAACACTTTGTCGAAAATGGCTGTTCAGTGGAAGACATTGCTGGAATAAGTGTGTGGATTCTATGGTTAAAAATATAACTCAGTTTTAAAATGACTCTTAGAGAACAGTTAAGACAGTTGTTTTATTTCTACATGAAAGACAGAGACGCATTTGATGAATGTATGCGTGAAATATGATGTTTATTGAAAATGATCATGAAAAAACGCAGGATTAAGAAAAAAAACTGAAATCTGAATGTTTAGTAAATTAGTATGAATGCGGAAAATCTACACAGTAATGTATGTTGTAGCTTATTCGTTATTTTTTTGTTATTGAAAGAGAATGTGTGATGGATTATCATTTTTAATTCATTGTTGAAGTCTTAATTGTCACGAGAAACAGTAAACTGTTTATTCTAGGGTCGGCCACAGCCCGAAACTAGTTTTAAAAAGTTGAGGGCGGGTGAGCTTGATGAACATTTTACTGTTCTCTCAGGCCACTACCAACTAGAACGACGCCGTACAATTCACATGATCTTCCTTTTCTCTAGAGAATGTAAATATCTGTGTTCAAGACCACACCTTTGTTATTTTGCACGCAACACCCCTATTTACAAAAATGGTTCTTCATTTTCTTGACTACTTTTGCCAGAAAACTTACACTTTTTTGTAAAAAAAATATAAGTAACTTGCAAAATAAAAAACAACAACCCCAATTAAAATACAAAACCCCATTAACATGCAAAAAAAGCTAAAAATTGAAGGAATTGTTACTTAAAAGTGGGGCTTGCATGCACATAAAATAAAAAAAGGGGCCATTCTTGAACTGATGATATTAAACATTTCTCTCCCAGCATTGTTAATCTAAGTTTTTACAGTATGCTTTTTCTATTTACAGCACTATTAATAAATCAGATACAAACAAAACCAGTTTTCCCGTCTAGGTTATTTATTTTTACACACTATGTCATTCTAACCACACACCTATTAATTCTTTAAAATTGTCTGTTTTCATCAAATCGCAATAAAACCTCCCACCTTTGTTTGTTGGTAGTGCTCTTAGAAATGTTAGATGGCATAACCATTCAAATAAAATTACTGTCTGTTTTTTAGTTACTAATATTAATCCATTTTATTTTGAGCCTCCTTCGTTATGTTAAACCACTTATACTTAAACCATAGTTCTCTTGAGAGCAACCTATATGACCGCGTCTATTGTTTGTCAATTGGATACTTTAAAAACACACGCTCGTTTTGCTTGGTTATATAAATGGGCATCCTTTTTATAAACTGTTTTCAAAATACTATTTTAAAAATGGACACCTTTTAAAATATAATGAATGAAAAGGGCTACTTACAATGTAGGAGCGTTTTTTTAACCCCAATATTTGGGAACTTTAGTGTACCTAACATTGCAGTAGATGAAGCGTATGGTTTTCATAGCCAGAATTATAAAACCCCCCTACAAAAATTATTTAAAATCCTCCAATAAAAAATGATCCCTGAAACTAAATAAATGGCCAAACCCTCCCTTGGCTTGTATTATCAAAATCAATTTATTTTGCAATTTACCCTGCTCAAACTACTGGCCTGCGTGTTTCATATGCAAAACCATTTAAACCACCCACATTCTCTTAAGTAGGGCAGTTATGATATTTTCATGGTTTTTTTTACCGTATAGAAGTTATAGTAACTGAACTACAAGTTAGCCCTCCCAAAGATTTAAACGTTGATCCATTTATCAACCCAATGAACAGGGATAGGCATATGAAGAATCGCAATGAATTTAACATTAATCCTTCAACTGACTTTAGACAAAAGTCAGACCGTAATCGGGGTAGGGCACATTGTATTTGTGGGGAGTACGTAGGAAAATATAATTATGAAATACTGACCCGGACACACTCTCCTTCAAACAAACGCACAAGTTAGACGGGGATCAATAGAACAAAAACACTCATATAGCCTGGACAACATTTATTTGAGATGAAAGTAATGGGCCTAAAATGCCAGGAGATGCAAAGAATCAATGAATCCATACGAAGTTACGTTTTGGCTGTATATTAGGAGCACCAGGTTCAGATCAACTGTATAGCTTAGTGGATCAATATACAGGCATCGATGTTAAGAATACAATATTGGCTAATTTTGAAGGATGCCAATAAACTCTGCTGATTGATTGGCCATTCCAGCATAGAAGGTACCAAACGTTCTTGCACATGCTAGGTCAAAGGGTTGAATTTGTTGTGGGGCCTTGGATTATACATGATACCCTCTGACTGAGACTACAGATGGGTCATTATACAGAATTTAATAATGGACATGCTTTAGCTGGAGGGACATCAAAATATAGGGCCAAATCAAGGCTTAATCACAAGGCCTGCACCATCATTTTAAAGAAAACATCTAGCCCTGAACATCCTGCTGAAAACGACCACCACACAGTTATAAGCAACACATACACCAGAACGAAAGCAGCCCACCAAACACCACCTGTTATATACCCACCCTGAAAGAACACACTAGCGAATGAAAGCCCATTGTGTTTTTACTTTAACTGGAATTGACTAGACTTTATTTCACTAAAAATTAAACCAGCAGCCAGTCCTCCAACGTTCACAAATGGTCAGCCCTATAACCAGGCACTTGGCCTATAGTAGACATAAATCCAACTTAAACAACATGCCTATTATCCCAGGCAAAGCATAAAGGCGATTTAAGCAGTATTACTTATTTTATATGTTTGTCTAGGTGGTGTAATTGCTTTCTAATCCAGCTTTTACCAGGCTGAGGCACTGAGGCGCTACTGGCCCTGATTGGAGCTCACCAGTTAAAGCAATAACACGAATAGAGCAGATAGCAAACCAACGGCTGGGTTAATATAACTAACTATTGGTATCCCTGTTTCTAAGGAACAGTGTCACTTTCTTCTTGTAATGTAGTGTTTTCATTAAAGTCATTCTGTTTATTGTTCTCTGATCTAATTTGTTTGTGATGCTTGCTGTGCTCTGGTTTAGTAGACAGCGGGGCTTCTAACCTGGGGCTGCCCTCTATGGAATTATATACTTGTTTTTTTTTCTGCTGTTTTCTAGGCCCTTTTCTTCTTGCCCTTAAATTAATTGTTTATCATCTGCAATTTAGCCAGATTTATATTTTTTTTTATCTTTCTTCTTTTTGTCCCATCTAGCTTCTTACCAAGTTTTGCTACATTGCTTGCTAGTTCACAACTTATTGTCGTAAGAGCAAGCATCTAAGACCACATGATTTCTCGCATAGGCATGGAGATTCAACAATTGTTTTAACTGTGTCTCCTCACTAAATACTCGTTTCAATTTCTGTTATTGCTTCTTACTGATCTTGGACCTTCTAACTCTTAACAGCGAACATTTCTATTTCAGATCGTGTTGGCAAATCTTGCTCAAAGTTCTGTTAAAGGCTAACAGCATCAGGACTTAGATTCTGAAATGTTTGAATCGCCTGTTGGTCAGCAAACAGGGATTCTCTGTCTAATTGTGTTTAGTTTTTAAAATCTTGGTTGGGTCTGGTTGTTTGTTAGTAACTCTTTCAAATTTTTCCTTTAGTAGTCCTATATACAGGATTGGTTACTTTTATCCAATCTTAAATTCAAAAGGACTGTGAACCTTCTGGTGGCTTCTTGTTTTATGTAGTTAGATTGAGTTTTAATTTTATTTGTTAATAGTTCTGACACGAGATGCACGAACTCCAAGGGGGTGTTTCTACTCCTTCTTCTTATTAAGGGATTGATGAACACTGCTGATGTCCTTCAAGTTCCTGCAATTGAAGGACTGGTTACTTTTTCTTCAATCCATCTTCTTCTTCGTAGGTCAAATCGCGTCCAAAAATCTTTCATCCCATGTTTTCTATATTATATATTCTTTTTTGGCTTTATAAAAAATGAACTCATACGGCTGCGATCTTGATCCTACAGAAAAGGGAAAGAACCCCACCGGCTGTTCCTTTCCTGACAGGACTGAAACATTTAGTCCAGCCCGGTTTGACCCGCTGACACTGACCCGAGTTCAGCGATGCTAGCGGTTCCAGGTCACACACTTTGGCACTCTTCTGTGAGACGTTAGCAGAGAGCCTGTGCTTGTGTCTGATTTTGTTTGTTTCCCAAATACTTCGGATCAACCTAAATCCCAGATGTTTTGTTTCAGTTCGGTTGCCTGAGGATTATGTTGAAGTGAGATTGTTGTCTGTGTGTGTTTTTTAACACGATCTCAATACTTTAAAGTGTGGTTTTGAGTGTATAGTTTGACGTAAAAAAAACGTGACCATCAGTTTTTCTTACAAGGCGTCTCAGCATAGTCAGCGGTAATGTGAGCACCGGCAATTGTAATGTGAAACCCAACAGACTGAATCGTAGATTCTTGCCTATTTCAATCCGTTCATTGAATAATCACTGACCTGACATCCTGAGTAAATGTTTAATGCTGTCGTTATAAGATAGAGGAAGATGGGTGTGGCGGACTTGATAGAGAGAGTGAGGGTTCGGGGATGGGGGGGCGGGGGGGGGGGAGAGGGGGGGAGAGAGGAATGAGAGTTGTAGATGTTTTGGGTAGAGGGGGATGATTAATTCAAGTGAACAATGCATTTTAAAATTACTCAGTTTCTCATTCCCGTGTTGATGTGTGTGTGTGTGTGTGTGTGTGTGTGTGTGTGGGTGTGTGTGTGCGTGCGTTCGTGCGTGCGTGCGTGCGTGCGTGCGTGCGGGCGTGCGTGGTGCGTGCGTGAGTGAGTGCGTGAGTGGCGCTGCGTGCGTTGAGTGCGTGGCGTGCGTGAGTGCGTTGCGTGCGTGTGTGTGTGCCCGTGTTGTGTGTGTGTGTGGGTGTGTGTGTGTGTGTGTGTGTGGGTGTGTGCCCCTTTTTTACGTTTATCTTAGGTTACAGCTGTTTTTATTAAATTGGACTGGATGTAAAATGTGGGTAATGTTGGGTCTGAGTTATTGTGTAGTTTTATGTGACAAAATAAGACTTACTATATTTATATTGATTTTAAAATTTGTGGGCATGTGCAGGTTGTGAGTGCATTTGCACATTTTATATTATTCAATGTTGTGTACTCATATGTCATCGTGTTTTTGGGCTCCCTCCTCATACACAATGTTCTTATGTAGAATTAAAGTGTCTTGATTGAAATTGAATTGAAACAGCCAGTAAAACCTCAATGCTGCTCATTACGAAACCCGCAATAATGACACACAGCATACTCACCTTTATGAACTTACAGTCTAACCAATAGTACACATTCAAATGAACCAGACCAGCAACTAAAGCAACACAAAACTTTGGACTAACCATACATTTAATTGACCACAAAACTCTAGTAGAATTGATCACTTTACAAACTAATAACAGTGTACAAAATGAGGAAAACCTACTGGTCTAATTATATTAACACCTACATCTCACATTCAAATAACTTCAATATCCACTACAAGTAACTAGATCTTAACATATCCTCCAGGAGCACCATCTGCATATGAATCATCAATCGAAGTGCACCCGTATGATTATCACCTTATTTCATTTTAACATACCTGAACAAGACGAATTTCTAAACTGCCTTCACTGTCAGCTCACCATGACACTGTTGCAGGAATAACATGGGTCAACAGACTCACGCTACGAGGGATTCACGTACATAGCTATCCAGCCACACCCTCACACCAGCACAAAACAATCGCTGAGACTTGGCTTAGGCAGCAAAGGTGGCCCTAGAAGCCCTTAAGTACAAGTGACAATTGAAGGCGACACCATGAGATCTTCATCTTTTGATTTCTGTTTCAAAACAGGAACCTACCGTAGACAACGATAGCTGACTGGCCCCCTCCAACTACGTGAACTTACAACGTCTTCTCTCTCCTTCTCTTTACCTTATACGGATGATACGATATGATTTCTGCATTCATCTCACGTGATTTTATAAATCGTTAGGTTCATACAACCTGTCCACCCCTAACACTCCCCTATAAATGCCTACCTACAATCTGCCTGGTGTTGATTTTCTTTTTCCCTCAAACAACTATCAACAGCCTTCAACCAACTGAATAATTTCCATACCCAAACTGCCACAATGACGCCAAACGAATAACAAGACATCAAGCACGACGCGGCTTCGATCTCTTAGGTATTCTTCAGGGCAAGTCCAAAACTCTCAGGACAAGTAAATACCGTGCGAAGCAATCACTTATTTCATCACTTCAGCGCAAGATGGACGTTGATACTTCATCTTTTTTATTTAATTCACACACCTGTATCATGAACTTAAATGTTTTGGTTCATCTTAAAAACATGTAGAATTTGAAATATAAGAAATTATCCTGCGGTAAAAACAAGTAAAAGGGAATGTCAACACTCCTACAGGTTAAAATGTTCTGTAGAATGACTTGTTTCTGATTTATTTTTCATCTTTGCTGTATTAGAAGGTTTAATATCTGAATTGATCCAGTACTCAGCTAGCGTCCGACTAAAGAATATCGTCTCGTGATGGCAATGTCTAATTTGATTTTGTGTTCTTTTACATTTTTTTTAACACTACAATTCTAAATTTTGATATAGACCAGTATCAGTAGTACCTAAGGTGTTGTTGGAGCCCGTTTGAGTTAAAATAAATTACCTTTATACTCTCTTCTCATCTCTTCTCTCTCTACGCCTGGCTCTCTCTCTCTCTCTCTCTCTCTCTCTCGCTCGCTCTCTCCTGACACAGACACACTGAGTCAACACAGACACGGCCAAACACACACAATCCCACCCACCCACCCCACACACACACTCACACACACACACAACACACACACAACAAACACACACACACAACACACACACACACACAACACAAACACACCACTCACACACACTCACACAACACCACAACCCTCACAACACAACGCACGCACGCACGCTCGCAACGCACACACACGCCAGCCACGCACGCACGCACGCACGCGCACACCCACAAACACATTTTAACAGACATCAAAATATGAACACTATCCTTGTAATGCACATGCCAGTAACACATAAATATAAGCGTGCATGTGCTATCACGCAATAAGAACGATAGAGAAAACTGACGACATCACACACACAGAGTGAGAAGAGAGAGTGGGAGAGGTGAGAGAGGAGGGAGAGAGAGAGGAGCAGAGAGAGAGAGAGAGAAGGTGGATAGAGAGAAAGAGATGAGAGAGAAGTGATGAGAAAGAGGGTGAGTGAGAGTGTGAGAGTGAGTGAGGAGAGAGAGAGAGAGAGAAGGAGAGCGATAGTCGCACCACTTTACGCTCACACGCAAAGTAATAAACTGCTCATCGATTTCACTGACGCTGATTCAAACATGTAACACAATATTATTTCCACCACACGTGTGTACGGTATATAATTCATTCACTATATTATCACTACCGTGAACTGTCTTTAACCAAACACCTTATTTATGGGAAGCACTTGTCAAATCAAAACACCAGAAAAAGAGGGAAATTGTTGATTTATGACACACACACCACACACACACCACACACACACTGCCTAATCAATAGAGTACGGCAGATACATGTCAAAAGTCATTTTAAAACTAAGTGAACATTTAGGTCTTCTAAACCATCGAAGATTTCGTTGTTTATAAAAAGTCTCGATTGAGAACGGCAGTAGTGATTTATTTTATCTTTAGATAGTCAAGCACTCACCACGTTTAAATGTTATTAGAGCATCAGTTTTTTTTTTAAGACAATTACTGTGATTAAATCAACATCCTGGAAAACTGTTGAGAACGAACAGAAAATAGGTGTGCTTCATTGAGAAGAACAACAATAAATGATGATATGGTTATTTATAATCAACTCTAAGCGCACGAATATAAGAAGCACACTCACACACACACCACACACACTACACACACACACACACGCACACGCACCATCAAACACACACACACACACACACACACACACTCAACCCAATCATGACACGCATACGTCCACAACACACACACACACAACTCACCTCACACACCACACACACACACACACACACACACATACACACACCACACACACACACACAACACACACACACCACACACACACACACACACACACACACCACACACACACTTCAAGACGTGTTGTTGATTAAACAAAACTGTCAAGAGAGGAAATGTGGGGAAAAAAAAGAGTTATGCCAAATATTTACGTCTCAGGTTCCCACCACAGGGTAGAGGCTACAGTGGGAGTTGTGGGAATCGTACAGAGGAACTATAGAAGAAGAAAGAGTGTGAGTTTTTCAGAGCAGTCTTAAAAGAAGAGAAAGTAGGCAGATGAAGGATGAGAGTGGAAGGTTTGTGGACGTTTGTTCCAAGCAGCTAGAGTGGTGCCTGAAGAAACAGGAAGGGCTAGAACTCAATACATTGTCAGCATCACAAAGCAGTCAACGGTCGGAATTTCCTGTGAAGAAAGTGAATAAATCATTCACACACTCTTCTGCTTCGTTTTTTGTCCTACTTTGCAAACAGACCGCTCTGGCGTGTGTACACACCATGCATACGCCGTAATACGCACACATTAAACACACATGCGCTCAAAACACCACGCAAAACACACACACACAAACACACACACAACACACCACACACACACTCACACACACACACAACACAACTCACACACCACACAACACACACAACAAACATTAGGGCATGCCACACACTAAACACACACTTGCGTTCTCTCACCTCTCATCAGCATCAATGTTAATTATGGCACAACCAATGTTAGGTTGGTTCTCAAGGTTTGACCAAGGCGCGTTGGGCTAATACGTTGGTCGACATTGATACGTCAGTTGCACGTTGAGTTTTCTTATATTCTTCATCTTTGTCATTGATTCATTTATCATCAGCTTTGTAATCATGCGCATAGTGTGGCCTCAAATACTTAATGGATGTGGTTGATAGCGATATGGACAAATCCGCACGTGACACCTCCTTGATGAAACTGAAACTGCAGGAAGTACATTCTGAAGCATTGCTCGCCTTCTCCTCATTTGCTTCCAGTGTCGTGTTGGTGGGCAATAACAATAGTACTTGTTGATAATACGTGTGTGTGGTATTTACACGCTCCTAGCTGAAACATGAAAGGGAAATGGACTGTTTTTTTCCAGCTGAATCAAAGCAGTGACAATGAAAGTGACTAATGATGATAATGGGGCGAACGGAAATAGCTCAGTTGGTAGAGCGCAGGACTTGTGATCTTGGTTGATTCCTGGGGTTGTAGGGTTTGATCTCTGCTGGGCCGTCCTTGCTACAGGTTATTTTTTTCCCTCGGAATTTAACATTGATGCTAATTCCCATTTCCAAAACCGTCTTTGAAATGAAACTATAATCGAGGTTCCGTGTTGTAAACGCAAGCATAAACTTCTTGACATGTAAAATCCCATCACCAATTTTCGGAGAGAAGGCCTGTTCGGCCTTTAAGTATGGATGATTGCGTTCACATAGCATGCATCTGCGAGAGAAATGGAAAGATATGAATGAAGTAATGGAAACTGACGTAAACAATATTGGACTGGATGAAACAGGAAACAAGTGAATGAAGCGCAGCAGGCATGCTGTTCAGTCGGCAACCTTCCAGGTAGGCTGCCGGTTGTGTACAAGAGAGTGTGGATTGTCAGTGCCTCGGAACCTTTGGCAAGGCCTTTCATAAATGCTATGTTATGATCTATTATTTTAATGACAGTGGGGAATTGGAAAAGAAAACAGGGTTGTGCCAAATCACGTTCAGGTATTTCTAAACCTTTGGATTTGTTTTACCTCCCAACTGACAATTAAGATTCTCTTAATTTAAGGAAGTACAGCAAATATTCGTTTAGATGAATCGCAGGCCTTGAAGACACCCCCCCCCCCCCCAAAAAAAAAAAAAAAAAAAAAAAAAAAGCTTTGTAATGTAGAAAACTTTGATCTCGTCATTGTAACCTGGTTCCAGAATTACAATACTGTTATAACAACGCTAAAAACCAGATATCATCGTATAAACAGAAACATTACCAAATATAACAAACGGAGAAAGTAAAATACAGCTTGAATACTTAATAGAAAGGATATGATAAGTCGTAACGATTATCCCAGCTGGGGTGATTCTTGTCTATGTGAGAGGAAACCTACAAGCATCTCAGCTTCATCTGGTGAAGTTTGAACGAGGCTGTTTTGGTACGTCGTAGCATGAAGGGGAAGGAAGAATTACTGTTTGGGTGTATATACCGTAGACCAAAAGGGAGACTTGGAAAATGCAAATTGTTTAAATGCTCTGCTAGGAGGCAATCTCAAAATCACCCTGCGAAACTAAAATGTATCGTTGGGAGATTTCAATTTTCTTATATATATTGGACTACATGGGAAGGTGGTACTCCTTATGAGTACTGCATTTGTGGAAACCTGAAGAATGTTATTTGATGAAAAAGGTTAGAGGGGAGGGCCAACTTGTTATTAGGAATGGGCAAAAGACCCACCAACCAGATATGTCCCTTGGTTTAAATGACATGTCTGAAAATCGGATGTACGCACCTGCCACCATTAGGAGAGGAGTGACCAGTAGTGGTGTTATTTTTACAATAATAAATGAAAAAAAACTAAACGGAGGGAAAAATGCGCTTAATCTGTTGATATACAAAAAGGGTGATCAGATGCTATGCGAAAGCACTTTGTTAGAGGGATAGACGGTCGCAAACTCAAAGCCAGGGGGTCGAGGAAACATGGTTGCCTGATAAAAAGAAAACATGTAGAAGGGGTGGAAAAGTTCGTTCAAAAAGAACAAACAATTCTATGATATTACAAAACCAGGATGGGGAAACAGAACTGCTTATAAAAATTAAGAACAAAATAGATAGAGGCATATAAGAAAATACTTTCTTAAACAGAAAAAGGAGTATGATAAGAGAAGAAATTATAGAAATTTCGAATAAAACAAATAGTGAAAATCAGAAAGGACGAAAACGTAATTTTGAAAAACGTATTAGCACAGGAAAGCAAAAGAAAATCCAAAGGCTTTTTGGAAATACGTCTCTCAAAAACAGGAGTAGTTAGGGATGGGAATACGCAACTGAGATCTAAGGATGGTTATGCAGGGAAGAAAAGGGTGACCTAGAGAAAGCTCAGGTTCCTAAATGATTTCTTCTGTCGGGGGTGGAGTAATTTACACAGGAGGACAGCAAAAATTTCCCTAACGATAGAAGGGTTTGTAGTGTTTGTAAGGGGAATATTTATATGAGATTTCTTGTTACACCAGAAGCTGTGAAACAAAAATTGGAAAATTAAATCCAAACATATCAAACCGGATGATATACACCCAAGATTACTTTCAATTGATTGCCAGGCATGGCTTTAGAAAAAGGTAGCTCGTGTGTAACACATTACTACAAGTAACTGAAATCTTATCCAATAGAGAGGACATGGGAGAGAGTACAGATATCATATACCTTGACTTTCAAAATGGCTTTTGATAAAGTTCCACATAAAAGGCTAAATTTTGAAATAAAAGCAGCTGGAATCAGTGCCGCCCACTTCTTGGTTTTCATTAGGAAATCTTAGAGTTAGACAACAAAGGGTAAGGGTTGAGGGGGCTTACTTCGGACTGGGCAAAGGGTGAGGAGGCGGCATACCTCAACGGTGTATCTGTTGGTCCGTTGCTGTTTATCATTTTTATAAATGATTTTTCCTATTGGGGGCCGGACAGCATTAAAAAGTTACTGTAAAATTTTTCCCGATGACACAAAGAAATTTGGTAAACCAGGCATTCAATTAACAAGTGGATCTTGGAAAAGCTGTTTGAATGGTAAAAAATTGGGCAAAAGAGTTTTAATGCACAAAAATGTAAGGTATTACATATGGAAGTACAAAACCCAAAAAAAGTGATATAAATATGAGAGATAATAAGGTGACTTGGTTGATGTGGCAGTGACTGATGCTGAAATGGACATTGGTGTTGTGACATTCAATTCGGACCTAAAGGTTTGTACCATATACAAAACATTCCCAAAAAGCAAACATGAGGGTTGGACTAATAAGAAGATCTTTTTCAGATATGGGATGAGGGCTATGTTTAGAAACATTATATGCAAACTATGGTCAGACCATATTGGAATATGCACATATAATGTGGGCACCATGGTTAAAGGACATCATATTTCATCCTGAGGCAGTTCAGAGAAGAGCGACAAAGCTAGTGTCAACATTAAGGACTTAAATACGAAGACAGGACTGAAACATTTGAAAATTTGTTTTCACTAAGCTACCGACGAGAAGAGGGGACCTGATTCAGAAGTACAGATTTTATCAAGGAAAGGACAGTACTGACATAAATGTATTAGTGTGACCTTTAATAAAGGAAACAGAACACGAGGACACACCTTTTAGTTAAAAAATTAAATGAATTAGGATTGCGAAAGTATCATTTCTCTTGATGCGTCTTTCAAGATGGAATAGGCTTAGCGATGATATAGTCCCGAGTACCAGCTTGGATGATTCTCAAAGACCAAAACAGACAACTCTTTTTCAAGCACAACATTGGTGCACAAAATGACCACATTTGCCAACGACTGGAAGCAAGTGAGGGAGCCCATAATAAGCCGCGAGGTTTAGGGCCATCACCTGATACCTGATACCTGAGCATTTTTCTGTGGTCTCGAGTGTTACACACACAACAGTACATATGCCCGACCATGTCTATGATTACTGCAAAAAGGATTTTGTTTAAGGTCACGTTTGCGGTGTGTGTTTACTGTTGGCATGTCCAGCCTTAGTGATACATTATTGGAAATGGAGGGTATGGTAAAGTAATGCTGCTTATAGCCCAGCCGACCGTGAAAGGGTTAAGAGCTATCATCAGGGGCTGTCACTGCACATTCATCTTCTCAAATTGGGCGCTTGACGGAACGTTCCTATGTCAGATTTGTTTGAATTTCCCCGCAGTTCATCTCACTGTGTGTAACGTGATGAAGATGAAGGCAGTTGACCTGTCGCTAAGTTTTCTGTGATAACGTGATGAAGAAGGCAGTTGACCTGTGCTAAGTTACTGTGAAACGTGATGAAGAAGGCAGTTGACCATGTGCTAACTTACTGTGAATACCGTGATGAGAAGGCAGTTGAACCTTTTGGTGCTAAATTACTGTTGAAACGTGATGAAGAAGGCAGTTGACCTGTGTTAACTCACTGTGAAACGTGATGAAGATGGCAGTTGACCTGTGCTAAGTTACTGTGAAACGCGTGATTGATGTAGAAGGCAGTTGAACCTGTGATAACTCACTGTGAAACCGGATGAAGATGGCAGTTGAACTGTGCTAACTCACTGTGAAACCTGATGAAGAAGGGCAGTTTTGACCTGTGCTAAGTTACTGTGAAACGTGTGAAGATGGCAGTTGACCTGGCTAAGTTACTGTGAAAACGTGATGAAGTAGCGTTGACCTGTGCTAATTACTGTGAAACCTGATGATGAGGCAGTTGACCTGTGCTAAAGTTACTGTGAAACCTGATGAAGAAGGCAGTTGACCTGTGCTGAGTTCTGTGAAACCTGATGAAGAAGGCAGTTGACCTGTGCTAAGTTACTGTGAAACCTGATGAAGAAGGCAGTTTGACCTGTGCTTAGTTACTGATTTGCTGATGGTATGATGAATGACTGACTGACTTTTGGGCAGTTGTTATGTCGGCCTCAATCTTTAAATGATTTACTGATTATAACGTCTTAATTTGATTTGTTCATTTTGGATTTACTGACGTAAATATACCTTTTATTCGATAACGTTGTCAAGGTTTGGGTGTCGTTTGTGGTTCACCAATCAGAGAAACTCTACACATTTACTTTCACCTTGGTTAAAATAAACATGCTTCATTGCACTCCATTATCATGCATTTTCAAACTGGCACACAAATCTGGAGAGTGAAGAGAGCGGAGGTGGATGAGAGAAGAGAGTGAGGGAGAGAGAGAGTCAGAGAGAGATGAGGAGGAGAGAGAGAGGAGAAGAGAGAGGTGGAGGTGGAGATGAGAGAGAGACGGTGAGGAGGAGAGAGAGAGGAGTTGTCACACGTAACTTTTGCCCGCACGCATTCATGACAGCATTTACTCCATAAGCAATACGCAATCTTTCCATCAACTCATAAAGGCGCACTTACGGTATGTTTTCTTCTCCCCCTCTCCTTCAGGGAAAAAACACTTTAATAAATCACATCAAACAATTTATTAAAATGATTTTATACAGTAGCTCTCTTAACACTGTGAGGCAAACTATCTCTCGAAAGCTTCATAAAGTCACGGCCTTCACACGACTTGGCCCCAAAAATCCCCAGACCAGGAAATAATAATTCAGTACTCACGGATGCCCGCCTTGCTCAAACACAAGCACTTTCTTATGGTCGTGCTTTCTGTCTTCACAGACATCGATATCACCCCTTTAAATTCTCCCGTCCCTCGGTGATGTATTTCACTTCTCTTCCTCGCCTTCTCTGTCCCTGGAGAAGTGAACGAGTTCCGACTCCTCTCCTCGACTTCTCTGACCTGGAGGAGGATTACGAAGTTCCGACTCCTCTCCCTGGAAGTCTTTACAGGTTGGGGTGGCTGAACTACCGGTGTGTTCCCAACACCTTGGCCAATCTTCAACCACCTCACGGGTTGCAAGGTGAAGAGTAAAAGGATGAAGGGTGAAGGGCCTGAAACACGAATAAGGTCGTGTAAGTAACCTGTTCTTAATTCAACATATTGATTTCTTTCTGTTCTTTTCTTTAAGGCCCAACCTGTAGGCTTTCCCCAACTATCGTAGGCTCACCTGGTATGACTGGTCAGCAGAGAGAGACCTAGTCTCCTGACAGGTTCGAGTCTCTAGGCCATCTGCTGGGTTTAAAACTATGCTTTCACTTCCTCCTCTAGTTGAGTGCATACTCACGTGTTCAAAACACATGACCCAGAACCTTACCAACCCTATAAACTATCTCAGTGGTTCAATTTCACCCTCTTGACACGCTTCTTTCTTTCTTGATTGAGTTTAACTCCCCAATTATTTGGGGGACGCCCGCTACACTAGTCAAGCACATGAATAATCCTTCCTTTTTAGTAGTGGCATGGGGAAATGATTCATATCACTAACTACATGTGATGGAGCGTCACATGCCTTGATGTGAGGCTACGTCACATGACACCCCCCATCCTGGGATGAAAACATTTTCTCCAAAATTTTTTTTTTTTTAAAGGATATACAACTTCACTTAAAACACATCTTCAGCCATGAATCTCAAAATGTGTAACCATCACACATGATTCACCAAATTAATAATCAACGTATAGAATCAATCATCATGATCCACCATAAATAGCATATTTCAAACTTTCAGTCTGTCTAAAAAAAAACATTCATAATTGATCACCATATCTCACAAAATACATTTCACAAATTACATTGATAAAACAATTAGGGATATTAATAATTCAAAGCACAAATTGTGTTTATATATTACAATATGAAGCACATTTTTTCCTTGATC
>CM031622.1:8439478-8459478 GCA_018398815.1 Conus ventricosus
TTGGCCGGGCCCAGGCGCGCGGTCGGCGGTTTTAAAAGGGGTTTGTACAAGGTGGAGAGATGCCGAGGGCTGTGTTTAATGGCCATCGACGCTTGTGGACTTGGTCTCTGCCCTGGACTCGGGTCTCTGTGCTCTCTCTCTCTCTCTCTGATAAGCACCCAACACTGTGCACACACACACACACACACACACACACACTGCACAAGTTGACAGAGCCGTGGCATGGTTTGACTATTTTTCTTTCTCTTCGTTCCCTCCTTTTCTTGGTGGCGGCACAGTGAGTGTCCCGCATTCCAAGTGGAGCACGTGCAGCAGGGTCAGTTCAGCTCACTGAACCCAGCCCACCTGTCCATCGATCAGGGGTGTGTTTGTTGTTGGTGAGCGGTGCCTACGTCACGAAGGTGAAGAGATGGAACGAAAGTGTTTACGAAGTTAGAGAAGGGACAGCAGCCGAGGGAACAACAACAGGCAGCCATCCAGGAGGCTCGTCACCTCCGTGTCCTCCGCCCTCGACGTGGTCGTTGAGTCGTGGGTCAGGCTTCGTTGCTGGAGGCACCTGTGACATCCTTCGATGGGGGGCGGGGACGGGATCCCCTTTTTATGGATCGCCCTTCTTCGGTGAAGGCCGCGACTTAAAGTATTGCACTACATGGAACACCAGGAGAGAACTATAAAACCTTCATTCTGGGCCACTTTCGCCTCACCCAGTTTTTCGGGCGAAAGTGGCCCAGAATTAAGGTTTTATAGTTCTCTGACAAGTAAGACTTCAATAACCAAAAAATAACGATTATCTACAAACAATATGCGCACACACACACACACACACGCACACGCGCATACATACACAGACACACACACACACCCCACATACTCTTTCTCTTTCTCTCTCTCCAATTAAATGTCATAAAATCCGCACACTTCTTCTGACTAATTTCTAACTACAACAGACGGGGCCGACACGGGGCTGAAACCCGATCACTTAATTTACGGCTCGCGGCAGTTTGCACCTAGCTTGTGCTGTGTAAACGAAGCACACTCGGTTGGGTTGCACCACATTTGGAAAAGTCTAGATTGCCACGTTGTCACATCAGATCGAGGCTGTCGACGTGGCACGACCGGGGCTGTCATTGTCGGCTTGGGCTCTCGACAAGAAGGCTGTGTGTTTGTCGGAGCTCTGTTGTGACCACTGTGTTTTAATTGTGTTATTTTAAAATGGCTAAAACGTTACTGAAGAACGGGTTTTTTTATTCGAGGCTATAAGTTTTACTTTAACTGCAAGTTAGAGTATTGGTTGAAAGAATTAGTTGAGTCAGTCAGTGACAAGCCAACTATTCACACGTTTGCCCGCACAGCGGGCGTGTGCTAACACGTTCCTCGCTATACAGCGAGAGCCGCCTCTTTCTCTGTTCATCATTGCGCTTAACTGGTAGTTGTCTTGAAGGTAGGCGAAGCATGTTGACAAACTAGATAGGGTTAGGCAGACCTTAGTACATCTACCAGTATGGAGAGGAGTAGTGTGTTGGCCAGCACTATCTTCATATAAATGCTTCAAATATACAATGACGGATGTACTACAACCTACAAAACTATGTGTAACAGATAGGCTGACACGAGGCCGAAACCTAATCGCTTAATTTACGGCTAGCGAGACGCGCGACCTCGTTCACACAGCGCACGGCAAGCGGGAGACTGGGCTTGCCAGGTGAGGGGTGGGGGTGGGGGGGTGTATTTTATTTCAGGTTGACAGCGCGCCAGGTGTCGTTAGCGAATGTTAGCAAGACTGGGCTGTATTGTCATTGAAGGTGTGTGGTGTAGTGAGAAGATATTTTACCGGGTTTTGTGCAGGTTGGTTTTGTTTATATAATATTTTGATCATGGCAGAACAAAGACAGTGGGAGATTTCTAAGCTGACAATACTTGACGAGCATGTTGAGTACCATGCACAATTTGTAGTGCTTTGGATGAGTTGAGAGCGGCAGGCCCTTCATTTTTCTCGCAAAAATAAGAGAGATTGCTCGTTTGTTGAATTCATATGCTAAAAGGTTTTCTACAGTCGGTCTTTCTTTTACAGAAGTCTACTCTATGAGGAAGGATTTGTATTTAAAGTTTTCAAGCAGTGAGGAGATTAGAAATTATTGGACTACTCCCGTACAAGAACTAATTCAACTCCAAACACACTCCTCTCAAAGTCGCAGCAGTGAGAGAGAACCAGCGCTTCACCCTGAGCGGTCAAAGGTCACAGCGGCAAGCCGTTTCTTTAGCGCTCTAAACCCCAGAGCAGTTAAAGGTTACAGTGGCAAGCGTTTCTTTAGCGCTTTACCCTGAGCGGTCAAAGGTCACGGGGGCAAGCCGTTTCTTCAGCGCTTTGCCCTAGAGCGGTCAAAGGTTATCAGCAGTGAGATTAGACTTTTTTTGCTGCTTTGCCGCTTTGCTGTCTACGTCCTGTTACAAACTTTTAGGCTGCCTTTTTAGCTCTGCCAAAGCAGTATTTTTTAAAAAAAAAAACCATAGGTAACTCTGCCAATGCCAGTCCCAAGCCTGGATGAAAAAAGAGGAGGGGTGTGGCATAAACTTTTTTTTTTGCACTTGGTGGCTGCTTTGAACTTGCAACAAAAGAGCCAATGCATTACAAAAAACGCAAGCACTGTCTTGCACTAAGTGGTGTTACACATGACAAATAATAAAGCTCTGTGTACACCACACACACTCCCGCCCCCAAGTCACCCCAAGTTCTTAATTAAGTTTTTAATTAAGTCACCCCAAGTTCTGATTAAGTTTTTAATTAAGTTACTTCAAGTTCTTAGTAAGTTCTTGATTAAGTTTTTAATTAAGTTACTTCAAGTTCTTAATAAGTTCTTGATTAAGTTTTTAATTAAGTTACTTCAAGTTCTTAAAAGTTCTTAATTAAGTTTTTAATTAAGTTACTTTCAAGTTCTTAATAAGTTCTTGATTAAGTTTTTAATTAAGTCACCTCAAGATCATAAACTAAGTCATCCTCTAAGTACAACCAAGTTCTTATAATTATCAAAAAAATACAATCTATGTTTTTATCTAAATAGCAGATGTCAAATATAGTACACACACGCCTCAAAAAACGCGTCATCGTTTGAGGATGTCTTGTTCAGCGTTCTCTGCATAGATCTTAAGGAAGGTCTTGCAACCGAAGCAACTGCATTGATACAATTCTGGTCTATGGAAATGTCTTTTATAGACTCTATGTCTTTATTTATTGACACCATCATTTTATAATACGCCATGATCTATTTTATTAAAAAATTTAAAATTAAGTTCTTAAAATATTATTCCATTCTAAATGAATCAAAATGATGCTTTGTTATTGGCGGTTTTGGCATGCAGTTGTGTTCGGCTTCTGTATTTAGTGGCGGAGATTTTTTTGGTTGCTTTCGTTTCTGTTGCCATTGGGTAAAATATTTTATAGCCGCAATAACTGCCCCCAACAGCAGCAAGAGCACCAAAAATGGCAACAGTTTTAAGTTCAATATTCCATGAAGACTTTGGTGCTGTAGTCTTGTATCACATGGAGTTTTTATAGCTGGCATTGAATCAACTTGTTTGGCGCTGCGGCGTTATGTTTTCATGATGAGTTATATTCTGTAACATTAATTTTTTTTTGTCTGTTCCACTCCGCTAATTTGTTTTCCCGCTTTAACACGCCCAGGATTTTTAATGGTCCCCACCTGGTTCAGCGTTTTCTGCTGATTTTCTGGCTTGGTTACTTTCCCACCTGATTCTGGTTCTGATGATTTTCCAGCTCGTTATTTTGAAGGGAAATAAAATCTATATGATAAAAGTAATTAATCCCATGATTAATGGCGATAACAATGTTCCAAATCTGTAATATAAATCACAGCCTAGAGACTCTAATGTCTTTGTTAAAACTGGATCTGCGTTAAATCATACGTAAGATCTTGTTCAGAATCAATGGGGGCAAATCTACTGACTATTTAGTGTACAAACTAAGAGCCGTTTGCCCTACACTTTTTACCATTCTCGACCCCAACTGCGCCTCATACCTGTTATGATACTTTATAATGTCTTGTGACGACATCTGTTGAATCTGTCAATGCTGAATTCATTTCCGAGGAACTGTTTTGTCTTCCCACATGCCGCCAAAGAATACAGCCTCTCCTTTTTGGGCATAATAGCTTGGTCATCAACTTCTTCTTTTGCAAGTCCAAGACTGTGTAGGTCGCTCTGTAGCTGTAGTAGATCATCGCTGTTCATGTTTTTTATTAAATTATAATTATTTTATTTTATAAAAATGAGCACCGAAAAAACTATTGCCAACCTTGTATACCATTCTGCTGTTATTGGGGGTCTAAGTGTAGGATACTCAATGCTTGGTAAAAGCTTGTTAAGAATTAAACCAGCAGATCTTGGCAAACTAGACTTTGAGGATTCAGCAAAGCTAATTGCTATCATTGCAGCTTCGTTTGCCACGAAAGATTTTCTAGTTAAGCAAGGAATAATTCCAGACAATATAAATATGTAAATAAAAAATACATTTATAAAAAATGGCTTCACTCGCAATAATGATAGGTGGCGCTGTGGTGAATGCGCTTGCTTTTAGCGGAAGTAATTTCGCGTTTAGTAAACTGCGGGATGACGGCGAGAGAAAAAGACATAACAAAGCTATGGAGCAACTAGCTGCAGCACAAGACGCCTATGAAAGGCAGAGACTTGAGCAGTTAGATTTTATTAATGACACACTGAAAGAACAGGGCATGCAGCTTACACATTTAAAAATGTTGACCAAGCAATAAAAGAATATTATCTAGTAACAGGCAAACCGGTCCAGACATTGCCCCCACCAAAATTCAGTGACTTTTATCAACCATCAGAAAAACAAAAGATGCAAGAAATCGGGTTTATTGTTGTTGGTATGACCGTCGTGTATTTTGTTGCGCATAATATTGGCTGAATAAAAAATGAACAAAATCTATTATTCGCCCAAAGGATATTGGAAGGGTATCACGGCAATTAAAAAGCTAAGCCAAGCAGCTGGTGTTAGTGAACAAACAGCAAAGGAATGGTTATCTAAACAAGCGATTTGGCAAATTTATTTACCTGCGCCTAGACGAATACAGAGACCACACTTTGTGAATACAACTCCAAACGACACCCGTCAAATGGATCTTCTATATTTACCCTCTGATAGGATTAGACGAAAAAGATTTAAGTACGCACTTACAGTCATTGACATAGCTTCAAGATACAAAGATGCGGAACCATTAACACAAAAGAGTGCTTCTGCTGTTGCTGTTGCTATACAACTGATATACCAACGAGGCCCTTTAACCCGTTGAGCGCCTTTAGTCAGTCAGCTGACGCTGTAATAAAAGTGCTTTTCCAGTGCCTATGGGCATTCCCCTGACGTCATACATTTTTCTTGAATTTTCATTCGTTACTATTTCTATCAACGGACTCAAATAGAGTTTGCGTACAAAGCCTTATATGTCTGTAGTCTTAAAATAATATGTAAATGACCACACGTGAGGGGAAAGCCCATTTATTCTCATCACTGACTGGATGACCAGCCAGCACTTCGTGTCTCGCTTGCAAAGATGGCGACGCAACCTTCGACAAGCCCAGCGACCAAATCAACGTATTTACACAGCTGAGCAGGCTCTGCTGATGATTTTTGACAAACACAATAATCTTTTATTCAACGACTAACTCGAGCATGAAGGTGAGATGATGATAGTGGTGGAATTGCCGAGACCATATTCGTCAGTTATTGAGTAGGGCTCTGTGACCTCAGTGTGTATTCAGCTGACAGCGTCGAACGAGCCAGCCTAGTGTGTACTGTGCACCGCGTGCTGGTGTCCAGTGATCTGAAAATGAGCGTGGCATGCTCGCGGCGTGACACACGGTGCAGACGGAAAGGTAGGGGGAGATGAGGGGTGAAAGAGAGGGTTGAAGTTGAGCAAGGGGGTGTGGTGGGGAGAGGGGGGGCGTGGTTGTGGACTGGTCAGTCTGCATCGAGTGTGAGCATCTTGATAGACTTCCAAACTGTTTTACTTTCATTTACAGGTGTAGTGTGACAATACAAACTTTATTTTCAACTTTTTTGCTGTGTGTTCTTGTTTGGATGTGGTAAATACATATGTTTTTGATCGTGCAAAAAAATCTATCCAAATCTAAAAGCCTAAATACTTTTTTGTTATCAAAATTAAAACAAAAGAAGCCCAGATTCAAAATCTTCATTCAATTTTCTTCAAAAATGATATAGATTTCATTTTTCTATCTTTTGTAGTTTCTGAGCTAGAATTTTTTGTTAATTATGACCCCCAAATCATGAGATTTCCCAGGCACCTGGGAACACCTTTGTTTGTACTATTGTGGGGCACTGAACGGGTTAACTTATCCTCGCATGATTCAAGTCGATGATGGAAAAGAATTTAAAGGCCAAGTGAATCAATTATTGTTGAAACATAGAGTTGCCATCAAAAGAGGCATTCCAGGAGTTCACAGATCACAGGCTTTAGTTGAAAACTTTAACAAACAGTTAGCTGAAAGACTTTTTTCCTACCAGTATCACAGAGAGCTGATTGACAATTCTCGCAACACAGAATGGGTTAGAAGACTGCCCTCAGTTTTGCGCGCAATGAATAATGAAGAATTTAAAGGGCTAAAACCAGTACAAGCAATCAAAAGAAAAACAATAAATGTTGTTGAAGGAGAGACTTCATCCGGCAAACTATTACCATTTGGATTGAAAGTAAGGTACCTTTATTTACCGGGGGAAGCAGAAGGGGACACTCGCATTAGGGCAACCGATCCAGTTTGGAGTGTTGATCCATATGAAATAAAAAGAATTGTAAAGATGAATCCGCCCGTGTATTATTTACGAGAAACTGACACAACAAAACAACCGGCTCCTCAAAGATCTTTTGTGAAAGAAGAACTGCAGATAATTCCGCCAGACACAGTTCCGCTTTAATTAATTTACGGTTCTCCAGTGCCCAATTGCATATGAAAACTCTGGATTAACAAACACCCGTTTTGTGTTTGTTCTATCTAATGACTTCTTTGTTACAACAGTTGTGTTGATCTCATGTAGATTAGATCGCAGTTTTACGTTGTCATGATGAAAAGTCTTATTGCCAAACAATGCTTCTTTGTAGTTGTCATGTGATATGTTTGACTGCACAACACTGCGAGATATTCCCTTTGCTTTCTTAATGATTTTCTCCTGGCTCGAAATACTGTACATTTTTGACCTTAACCCCACATACTCCTTGATCACCTTTCCAGATAATTCATCCTTCATCTTTCCTAAAACCTTCTTGTTAGTAATTGAATGCAAAGGCGAATCTTTAGGGTAATCAGATGTATCATACCATCCTGCATGACCTTTAGCCACTTCGATTTCCATGTCTTTATAGATGTCTTCAGTAGGAATATCTATAACAAAACTATCTGTATCTGTGTAAAGTACTCTGGACTTAGGATACGAGGGCTTAAAGTAGTCATAAAGAAACTCTAACATCAAAAGCTTTGATAATTCTAAAACAGTAAACCCAATAAATACAGGCTTGTCTAATTTGACTTTCTTTTTTTTCATCATTATGCCAAAAAGCTGATCATGAAATCTTCTAAAGTCCTGATAATTAGGTTTTGAAGTTAGCTTAATTGCTTCGTTCTCTTTGGTGACCAATCTGACATCTTTACGCTTGTGCGGATTCTCCATAGTCTTTCCGAAACAGCTGTTGTTCATCAGCTTGAAAAAGTCTTTTTCTGAAGCATCTGTGGATTTAGTTCTGAGATCAGTGTTCTTCATGATGTATGGCTTCATGAACTGTTCTTGATCGAAAGCAATTATGCGATGGACAGCTGTTAACTTTAAACCATGTCTTAAATAAAATTGTAGAAGTCTGTAATGACAGACATAATTTTTTTTGCCTCGAAGATTAGGCACTAGTTTAGGCGGCTCTCTTGGATCCATCTTTAGACTTTCTGCTGCTAATGGGTAGTCATTATGTAGGTCATGGAGTTCATGAGGATATTCTAAGTCAACTTCTAGAATGTATCCACGCTGTTGATCAGGCGCCAAACTGCCCAACCACTTTAATGCCTTTTGAATATTGTTCGTACCTGTGTACATTTTAAAGTTGCGTAATGGAAGTGATTGCGCCATAGCCCATCCATACAGATTGTTTGCATCTAAATACATGAGATAGTTAGACCTTTTACTCGGATCATAATGATCCAAGTATTTGTTGTTTGCTTTACAGTAATGATGCGACGCCATACTAATTCCTCCACGCAATCCGTTTTCAATCATCTGAATCATTGGTAAATCTGACAATAAATCAATCTGTACTCCAGTAAACTTTAAGAAAGCGTCCCAGCTCATCCAGGTGCAGAAATATAATGCGCAGATCCAAACTGTAATGTTTCATGCAGGTCTTTCTATAATTTTCAAAGACGTCCGCCAACAAAACATACATCTGCCATTAAATAGGAGTCTGATAGTCTCCCATCGTTTTACAATCTAACTTTTGCCACGCATCTTGAGCATGCTGGTAATCTGAATCGCTGATGTCCTTTCCTCTAAGACTAGAGAAGAACGCGCCTTTAGGAGGAAGTGAGTCTTCATCAAACCTTTCCCAACTGTTCATGTACTCATAAGGGTAAACACCCTTTCTAACAAGCGTTGGGTCAAAATATTCTTCGTTATTGGGCAGGACTTTAAGGACATAGCCAGTGCCTCTAATGAGCCCATCATGTGTTGCATAGAGTCGTAGAAAGACATATTATTTAGATTAAAGCACATGTACTTTTCTGATGACGTGCAATGCATGCTACCCTGAAGGCGCTGGTTACTGCTTGCATTATAAGGTGAGAGTCATAACTCGCAAGTTATGAAAGAATACAGGCAGCTTCCATGTCTTTGGATCAAACTTTAGTTGAAGATTGCATTTGTTATGCGCCGCTCCTCTAAACTTTCCGCTAATGTGATCATGGTCTCTTACTGGTTGGATTCGCTGCGTCTGATGAGAGGCCTAAACCACAAATCCAACAGTGAGTGGCTGAAGCATACTGTTGTTGGGCTTCAGGCGTCATCTTGATTTCAGATAAATTCAGATTATTAGAACAATCATTACGCACTTGCTGCATGCGTTTTAAGAATGTTTCTGCAGCATCTGGGCCTCTTATAATTCTGGTTCTGAATAAAACGCCATCCGACCTAACAATAATGAAGGCAAATGAACAAATCTGATGATTACTCATTAAGACTGTTTTTCGAAGTTTTTGTGGTTGCTGGCCCTTCATAAGGAACAATAAGCGACTCGAAGTCTGCGTAAAACTACGTATGGACTTGTTTGCAGCCGTTTCCAGTTCTTAAAACTAACTTTAGATCCTGGCGGGGGCGTAGTTGTAGTTCTGTATTACAGTCTACAGAACTTTTACAATGTTTCTTATGTTCGCTCGCGGCTTGAACAGATGGCATTCTTGTTAAACATTTTCTACAGAATTCTTGTTTGCCATGATCTTTTGAAGTATGCTGCATTAGTCTACTCATTGTTCGTATCAATGTGTAATGGGGCAGCCCTGCTGGTGAAAACATTAGGAGTAAGTCCACATGACTTTTGGCTGGTTCGCCTATTGTTGGACTGTTCTTGGACACTTTAATTGGCACCAAATTTGTTTTCCTCATCCCATGTGTATACATTAACAGTTATTGGTTTGTTTTGTTCTTCAAACTGATCAATTTGGTCTACACTAACAGGAAAGGATATTCCATTGAAGTTAAGATCTTTGGTGTATTGCCGATAGTTAGTCACTCTCTCTGCGTGTTCGCGGACATGATGCAGCCTTGCAAGAACGCACCACATGAAACATTTGTTGTCTGAATTTTTTATGTTTACAACTGCTCTCTTTAAAGCCAACTCCCGAGGTAGCGGAATGTAAGCCTTGCCTACAATCGGTGCATACTTAGCCTGTTTTAATCTAATCTCTAAGACTTCGCCCTCTGACCAACCAGAGCCTCTCATTTTAGCTTCTTCAGCGGCAGCGTCAAACTGTGTAAGCAGTTCGTCTGCCCAACCGGGAGTTAAGTCGTTATGAGAAAGAATAGTCTGCTGTTTAGTTGAGACCCAGACTTCTAGATTTTCTTCATTTATTGTTTACATAGTCGATTAAAACAGCTAACATTACTTTAACCGGTGGGTCTATTGTTTAGTTTGCCTGGAACTTGAGAAATTGCATGAACAACACTTGTCTGTACGTTTGTTGGCGTCAATAACTTCTAAATCAATATCATTCAGTGCTCTTAATAAACGCTCTCTTTCGAGCATTCCTTCAAAACAATTCGTCTTGTCCTTCATATATCTTAGCCATGCTGTCTTTCTTTTTCTAAGCCAAAATATTTATTTAAATTAAAAAAAAATACTTAATCAGAATCAATATCGACGGTCTTTTTGCGCTTGGACTCATAACTAAAGTAATAAACGCCCTTTGGTGTTGTTAATGTGAGCTGTTTAGAGCAGAGTTTAATGTTTCGTTTACTTTTTTTAAGCATTCCTTTTTTATCTGCTCGGGGTCTGGCTGTTGAGAAAAACTTGTCCTCGCCTTTCTTTGAAGATCAAACTTTTGTCTTTTGTAGTCATCAAATCGGCCTGTAAACGATTAAATTCTTCATCCGTGATGTTTGAGTCAGCTAGCGCTTTATTTATTGTCAGTTTGAACGAGCTAAGTTTAGCTGTTATTAGTTGAACCATAGCTGTGTGCTTTTGGAGTTTAGTTTTTATTTTTTTTGCTAGCAGCACTACAGCTAACGAACACAGGCCGAGAGCTAAAGACAAACCACCTAGAGGTAAAGCTGCGGGTGCGCCTATGCCCGTTGCTAAGAGACCAACACTCGTTCCTGCTGATAGAGCACTTATAGTCGATGCTCCAGTATTAACATATGTAACAGCATTAAAGGCAGCGAATACCTTCGTTTGGTTTTGCTGTATTTTGAAAGGTCCTGCTCTAGTTTTTGTTGCATTTGTGTAATGTTTGTTAATCTGAAAGTTTTTATGTCGGGGGCTATCCTTCTTTTGGCGGCTCTGGCGCTGTAGGCACATTTGGATAAACTTGAACAGACATGCTTTTTTTAAAAATGAAAAAATAATTTAGTATTCTACAAGTCTAATTCTGCTATCCCCAATTATGCAGCTGTGACATCAATTAATAAAAACAAATGTACATTAAGTGGTTTTATCGGCTTCTTTTTCTTTTCAATTTGAATGTTTACGTCTTTAAACCGCTCTCCACTTCCATGCAACTGATTATCCTCTGTTGACCTTAGGTCAATCATTAAACCATATTTTGATGTTAAATAATCATCAAGCCTAACACTGTGAAGGTGCAGATCTTTAGAGGCAAGGTCTGCTGTTGGACTTCGGCCCCTCCCACCCCCAAACAATTTTCTTATTTCGTCAAAATGATGATAAGGTCTAAGTCCGCTAGCATAGATTTGGTTTAGGACTGCCGTCAATTGTACAGTGTACTTCGTTATTTTTGGATTAAAAAACTTTTCACTTGCTCTTGCGAATGGTTCTTCATCTTCACACAGCAATATAAATACCTATTTTAAGTGATCTTACTGTGACACTAAAACTAAAATTCCATATAGCGTCTGCCCTGCTTTTAGGATATGTCGAATGATGGACGCACGTTTTCGTAATATATTGATAATTGTGACTTATATTGATCCCCAATCAGCTTTGCTAATTTAACTTTGCTAACAACGTCAAACTCTAGCGCGATGTCAGAAATGCTGTACTTTGCTTCGGTGTCTGTTGATTTGATAACACGTTTGTATTCATTAAAAGTTAGTTCGTATGACAAATCTGTCTTGTAATGCTCCTTGAAAGTATGGTGCATGCGCTTTTAACAACTCAAAATCTAGGGGAATGAAAAGCGATTACCATACGCATAACTTACAGCTAAAGCCTTTTTGCTGCTTTTAGCACCTGAGGCGAGTTCGGCGCCTATTCTAAGTTTTAGTGCTTCTTCATTGCCAATTCCTTGAAACGCAAGATCTTCCCTTTCATCCGCGGTTAGCCATAGATCAGAATAGGTTAAAAATATGTCTGCATTGTTTAAAGGAAAATACTTCTTGCCCTCAAGTTTTACAGAAATTTTCTTAACGATTGCCCGTCCCAAATTCTGGACAACCGTTCTGTTTGGGTCTGTTGTTGAAGCGAGTTCTATTTTGAAAGTAAGCCGTGAAGAGCCTGGCACAATCAAATCATCCGCTCCTAGGTCTGGAAATCTAACAGTAAGAATTTGATCTGCATCAATAGTAGATGGATTATTTGGAACAGTAATATTCCGTTTGTTTCCCTTCACGCCATTAGGGTTCTTTCAGTCTTCTTTTCGGGTCAAGAATCGAGCCATATGCTTGTGCCATTTTTATAAAACAAAATAAAAAGTTAATTATTTAAAAAACATGGCAGGAATTGAAGGTGAAGAAGATTATGATGTTTTTGATCCTAGAGACGACATGGATGAAATGATCCCTTGACACAGCATCGCTCAGCGCTCTCAATGCGGCGTGAATTAACAGAAAGTGCGGTCGGAGCATTTTACAAAAGTTTAGGTCAAGAACCTCCCGAATTTTAGACCCAAATGATTTTGAATTAGAAGATGGCCATTTGTTTGTAAGGGGCGATCAAGGAGAATCTGTTCGGCTTACAACTAAACCAGACCCATCAAAGTTTTTAGCCAAGAGTACAATTATACAAAGACTCAGTGTGAAAGATCAAAATCGCCTTGGTCTTGTTAGACCAAAATTAAGGGCGGAGGCAGTTTCTAAACTTCAAAACACACTGCAGGAACTCCCAACAGCTAACCAAATACAAAACATGGAACTTGAAGAATTAAATCAATCGGCAGATGGAATAATAAATGCAATAGAGGCAGAAACCAGTTTTCAGAAGAAACAGCATTAAAGACTATACACGACTCCCCGCTGCCCATGCGAGAAATAAACGGCCCTTGATCATGCTTTGAGAAGCATCAGAGGCGAATTAACAAACAATTTAGCAAAACTAGGTGAACTAGATGAGCATATAAGAAGAGAAAAAGAAAAACTCGTTGAGGCTGATGACGCCAACTTAGGGCATGATATTAAAGAAAGAATAAGACAAAGACTAAAGATCTTGAACAAGAAAGATCGGCAAGACTAGAAGTGCTAACTACTAACCGAGACCAATTACGAACTCAAGTGAATAGAATAAGAGAAACTATCGAAAAAATTTTATATGAAGACACGACGCTGCAGAACGAATACGAACGCTGTTTAGAGAGCATGGAGTCACATTAGCAAGCGTTATAACTGCCTTAGGATTTGCAATAAGTACACTGGTGATGGCTATTACAGGCGGCGGTGGAGGTCAAAGTTCAGTACCTCCACCGCATCGCCTCCATCTCCGCCTGATAAATCATGGGTAAAAAAACAGCTTGATCATCTTGCAAGTTTATTAAAAAAATTAGCTGAAAAGCCGTAGACGCTTTACCAGGAATATTGGGGAGTATTGTTAGCTGGCTTTTGTCTACTGCAAGCAAAGTAGTTGGCTTTATGGCCAAGCACTTATGGGCATTAGCTCTCTTTATAGTTGGGTTTAATATTTAGTAAGATAAAGGCCAAGTATCCTATGCCAGTTAATCCAAGAACAAGCGCTGTCTTTTCATATTCATGGTCTGAGTCTTCAATGACTTTGGGGGTTTGGACTTCGGGAATTTGATGACTTATTCTTGGGTGTTTGTTTACTGCTTGTAATATTACTGGCTCAGAATTTATGTCGTTTTCCCAACCTTCTGTTCATCGCCTGCTATAAGAATTTTCATTATTATAGTTTATTATTATTCCTACCTGGAGTCTGAGGTCAGAAGGCAGCATGTATAAACCAGTGCCAACAGCAAAGTCTACTTTCGATCTTGCGTATTGTAAAACATTTTGGTACCTTTTAATACTTGAAGGTAAATCAACTGTAGAATTAATGGCGTCCTCTAAATTTGCTAAGTATTGTTTTTGCGCGTCAAAGCCAGTAGAAGGATCAGTTATGCTCGATCTTGCCTGTGCTTGCGAACCTAGCAAACACCAAACGTAAGTACGAATAGAGTCGTTTATTCGTTCTATTCCCGCCCTAGTTAGGCCTTAGAAGTGTCTAAGATAAATGTTGTCCATGCTGTTTTATGCTCTTGCTGTAGGGACCCGGGCTCAACAGTTGTGCCAAAAAAGAAAGATTTGAAAGGAGGATGCCAGTCATAGTTATACTTTCTGTGCGTGCCCCGAAAATAAAGGTCGCCTAGGCCATGATTATGATCCAACTTTTGTCTAAAGCCTGTCTTGGTGTTAATATTGAATTCGTTACAGATCCTTTCAAAAGCCTTCATGTCTATTATGTTGCTAAGTGGATTAAATGGTTTGTCATTGGCAATGGCGCTTGCAGTTCAGTCAAAATGCGTCTAAAGGTGTAATAGAAATGAAATCTGTACACTGACCTCACAAAGGATCATGGTGATTTAAATGATCAGCATACGACACTCCACACCCAGTTGATGCGCAAAACACAGCAAAGTTTAACTGGTTCTGATAAAACTGCATCGGATGACTAAACCACGCTTTCTTGATGTGGTCGTTTTCAATAGGGGGGTTAAGATAGCTCTTCAATGGAGTACTCACCTTTTTATGAAAAGAGGCAGTCTGGGTCACAGCAATGTCAAGAGTATCAGTTGCTATATTTTTAAGATTGTAGTGCGGCCCAACAGATATTTTGCACCAGTATATTTGAATGCACTCATTTTATTTCGTTTAAAAAATGTTTGTAACAATAACAACCCAAGACCGTCCTTCGTTTTTAGAACATGCTATTGATAACAATTGCGGGGCCAAAATGGTTGCACTTCATGAAATTTTTTACAAAGTTGTATGGTTTAATATAACTGCATCCAGGAAGAATAATACGGTTCTAAAAGTTGACAAATCAGGGAACAGAGTTAGCGAGTTAACAATACCTGATGGTTATTACGGGTTTTGCTCGCTAAAAGAAGCAATGAGTAACTTCGACATTACTCTCAAACTTAACAATGCAAATCTAAAAACAATGTTAACATTCAAGCCTGAAAAGAAGGAGGTTACTATTTTGATAAAGAGCTAGCTAAAATGTTAGGCTTTACGGCTAACAATTATAGATTTAGAGTTACACCGACCAAAACTACTTATGAGGGGGAAAGTCCGCTCGATCTTGCATTACATTCATTACTCTATGTTCATTTGGATGAGCTGAGCACTGATGAAAACTTATATGATGGAAGGCCCTCAACTGTTTTAAGAGCTCTTCCGTCGGGGAAAGCTGCATATTGCGATTATGAAATTATACAATTCCCTAATTTACAGTTTAAAAGATTAGTTTGTGGGAGGGTTGGATCATTTAATATAAAAATTGCAGACAAAACGGGGAAAGTTGTGAAATGTGATAACCTACACATTGTTTTGGAAATAAAATAATACGTTACTAAAAATAATGTCGCGTGGGCCAGAAGAACCGGGAGTTACATTGGCGCCTGTAAGGTGTATAACCTTAGAATTAAAAGACCTTGCAGACGTTACAGACTTTGAACAGAACGGTGAGATAGGCACTTTGTATGGGCTTGAGTACACTAAAGATGGTGATTATAAACGCAAAGAGGTTGGCGACAACAAAAAGTTTCCTAAACTAGAACAACTGCGCAATGTAGAAGCAAATAATGCTGGCCAGTATGAATATAAAATAGTTCGAAAACCTGACTCAATTGGCACTTGGAACCATATTTAGAATGGGACATAAAATTTGAATTCATAAGCCCATTTACATTTTTGGCCGCCAAAAAAGTTTCAGAAAAGCATTTAACTCTGGCCCTTTACATGTAAGTCTTATGCCAGATGACAATAGTCGGAAAGAGATTGAAATAAAGCCGTATGGGAAAAAACAGTACATCCTCCACAGAAGAGAACGGTTTTAAAAGATGCTTCTACAAAATTACAGTTCATGCCGCAAATGAAATTAGGAGACACGTTCACAATGATATTTGAAATTTCTGTCTTAAAAGATAAGGAGAGGGATGGGGTTGTGGGCGTTAGTGACGTCCTTTTTAAAGGAATTCTAATTAGCTGGCAACATTTAGACGTTGACAGTCTTAAAGTTACTGTCGTCGTTCTTCACAATGGTGAGGATATTAAGGTCATATCAACAAGCAACAAAATCAATATTAGTCTAAATAGAAACAATCTTAAAGCACTAAATTGGATTAATCTTACACATTTAGGCCTCATAGGATTTTATTATACTGAACAAGTTCTAACAGAGGACATGATAAAAACAATAACCGGATTAGATTAAGTTCTGTTATAAAACTATGGAGCAGTTAAACTTTATGACAAAAACCCCTCATTGTTCATTAATTTGTGGGCAGACTGGTTGTGGAAAAACAATATTTGTCCTCGACCTATTACAAACAGTTTATCGCTATAATTTTAATCATATTGTGGTTTTCTGTCCAACACTTAAATGGAAACAAAGCATATCATGATAGAAGGTTTATATGGACTGATGATAACATATATTTAGTTGATCCTAGCAATAAACTGAGTGAGTGTTTAGAACAGTTTTATAGACTGTTTGAAGGAACGCAGACACTATTTATTATAGATGACTGTTCAGCAGAAAGAGACATAGTTAAAAAGAGAAACACTTTGTCAAAACTGGCCTTCAGTGGAAGACATGCTAGGATAAGTGTGTGGATTTTATGTCAAAAATATAACTCAGTTTTAAAAGACTTTAGAGAACAGTTAAAGACTGTAGTTCTATTTCACATGAAAGACAGAGACTCATTTGAAGAATGTTTGCGCGAAAATGATGTTATTGAAAATGACCAGGAAAAACATAGGATTAAACAAAAACTGAAATCTGAAAAGTTTAGTAAATTAGTATTGAAAACGGATAACCCTACACAGTATGTTTGTTGTAGATAATCGTTATTTTTGGTTATTGAAGTCTTACTTGTCAGAGAACAGGAAAACCTTTATTCTGGGCCACTTTCGCCCGAAACTGGGTGAGGGCGAAAGTGGCCCAGAATGAAGGTTTTCCTGTTCTCTCCAGGCCCTCCTAGCAGTACCCAAGCTGTCCATGCCATCCTCTCCCTGGTTTGGACTGTGGAGAACTCCCCATCATCTCCAGCTCGTGCCGTCACTACAACCACCATTCACCGCTGTCTTGGTGGCACATCTGGTGGCCAGATACCAGCGTCAGCAACGACGCTGCTCAGTTGACGTCGTCCTTGGCTGGACCGCCTTCCAGCTAGAGGCATCTCCGTTCTTTCCCTTCCCCCGCTCCTCACCCCCAGAGCCGTCGTCACGGCCGTCGGTGTGGAGGACAGCCCATGAGGTCGAGGTTGCCGTGGCGACCAGAACTCCTTAGTTCACCAGCTGTTGAGGTAAGGGTTAAGGTGGTGTTGCAGTAGTCGATATCGACGCGACTATGAACATTCCATACGTCAATAGTGGGAATTCATTAGATTCCAGGCAGTTTTTTGTATGGGAATAATCATTTCCTTTCGATGATATAGTACTGCGTGCGCAGTGTTTTCCTTTAGGTGCGGAAATTTATTTCCTGAAATCTTTGGGGCATGGTGCCATTTTAGGAGTCCCCTCATGTTTCCCTTTTCCACTTTTTTTTCCTGGACAGGGGGAGGTAAAGTGTGAGAGTGCCTTTGTGAGTGGCCATCATACCTGTCCTATATTCTCAACTTTCTTTACTCTTCTGACTTCTCTCGCCCCCCCCCCCCCCTCCCCCCCTCTGGCTAATAAAACAGGGTTCCTTGGCTATCCTCTTCTTGTGTGAATCTGTGGGTAGATGCGTGTGAGTTTCTGTGAATGATTGGCTTCTCACCCACTGTCCTCTACTGTAGGGAAAAGAAAACACAGCAAGTCCAAGTGGTTATGGTGTTCTGCAGCGGTGTTTCCAGGGGCGGATCATTCGCACCAAGGAGGGGCACCGCTTTTTTTTTACTCCACCCCTCTTTGGACTCAGGCATTCCAACGGACATCGTGGGACCATTTCCAGGCGGACCCTCCACCCGGGACGTGGACATTGCTAAGATATCGATGTGTGGGTTGAGAGGCGAGCGCGTGTTGTTGTGTCTTGTCTTCTTGTCTTGACCTTTCTCTCCTGTCGTTTCGTTCACTTCCTCATCGTTTGCCATGCGTTAGTTTGAAGATTTTGGCCCCTGTCCTCTTCCCACTGTACCCCCCCCCCACCCGCCCTTTGACTTATCGGCTTTAGGCGCACACACACACACACACACACACACACACACACACACACACACACACACACACACACACACACACACAAGTCCATGTACACAGACACACAGTCACACACACACACACACACACACACACACACACACACACACACACACACACACACACACAGATGAAGCTGCAGCTGCTCTCCATCACCAGCTCCAAACTGTTACAACTACACTTATGTCCCTCTACTCCCTTATGCACTTCGCACATCTCCAAAAGAAAGTTTGTATGCTGAATCGGGTGAACCCCCTCTGGAGCTAAGGAGGTTGCGTCTTTCCATGAATTATTACCTGAAACTGAGGGCTAATCCAGAAAACCCTGCCTATGATATTGTCATGAATCCGCCTTTTAGAGCCAAATATGACTTAAAGCCAAATGAGATTCCTCCACTGGGTCTTCGTATTTTGCCCCATTTCGGGGCAGCTGGCATTGACCTTGATGCTGTTGATGATGGTCTATTACAGACTGATTTACCTCCTTGGAAAGTCGCCAATCCAGAGATTAATTTATATTTAACTCAATTTCGAAAGGAGGTCACCTCGAGTGTTGCATATAAACAACTTTATTTTGGGCAATGTGAACTTTATAAAGATTTTATCAAGATTTTTACTGATGGTTCTAAGAAAGGTGAGAGGGCTGCAGCTGCCATTGTGTGTGATAACGATTTTCAGGAGCCTACTTTGTTAAGATTGCGGGATTGGTCATCTGTTTATACTGCTGAACTGAAGGCTTTAAATCTGGCCCTCAGTGCGGTGTCCAGATCAGATCAGAATGATTTCCTTATTTTATCGGATTCATTGTCGGCATTGTCAGCTTTGTCGACAAGAGAAGTATCACATCCAGTTTTAGCGGATATTCATGATCTTCATACTCAGCTTGTCTCTTCGGGAAAGCATATAGTTTTCTTGTGGGTCCCCAGTCACATGGGAATCTGTGGTAACTCAGTGGTGGACAAAGCAGCCAAACAAGCTCTCGGTGCAAGTCTTTCCAGGAGGCCTATGCAGTTTGTTCCTCACTCTGATCTACGTTATAAATCCAGTTTGTATTGTCGTGAACTGTGGCAGAGTGAATGGTGTAATCAAATTCATAATAAATTGTTTAAAATTTGCCCAGATTTAACCAATCCTTTCCCATCGGTGGTACGTAACCGTAAAGAGGAATCGATTTTGTCACGGTTACATATTGGGCACAGCTATATAACGCACAGTTGGATATTCAGAAGGGAAGACCCCCCATGGTGTGTTGCGTGTGACAGCTTGTTCAGTGTTAATCATTTTTTGACAGAATGTGCTGATTTGATGTGTATTAGGGAGAAGTTCTTTTCCACCAGTGATTTATCGGTTCTTTTTCGTGAGATTTCAGTGGATCTTATTTTTTCTTTTTTGAAAGAGGTAAACTTATTTTATAAAATATAGGGTTTTATTAATGTACACAGGTGTCGAGGGAGTTGAAAAGATAATTGCGCTTTTGTCCTCATAAATTTTAAGTGATGTGTTAATACTAGTGTGGGTATTTGTATCAAGAGACTCAGATATGATAGCTGAGGTCCTGATTTGGCTCCTAGTAGTCCGCTGGACCCTATAAACACTAACTAACTAAATCTACTCCCTTATCTCCTCCCTCCCCC
>CM031622.1:8464478-8529478 GCA_018398815.1 Conus ventricosus
TTATAAAAACGAACAACTTCTCAATGAAAAAGAACAACTCGAGAACGCGGGATGAACTGAAGTTATATCAAATGGCACAAAGAAGAATCACAACACCAAAAAAAATCACACACACAGTTAATTATATCAAGTTATGGGGTGTGGACAAATAATAATCCGTAAAGCACAAAAAGCACAGCATGAGAACACGCGCGCAGCACTCCCTTGAGCAGAGCTCTGCTACATGCAAGCTGTCAGCACTCAGCAGTGAGTCACGCCGCCTCCGTTTATCACTGCAGGGCAAGAAGGAACTAGGCTTAGCTAAAGGAGGGAACTAAAGAGCACGATTTTCATCTCGGCCGGACAGCCGGTTTCGTTCGTTCAGAAAGGAATAAATCAAAATTAGGTAGAACTTTTTCCTTTTTTTTTTTTTTTTTGCTTTTTTAAATTTTTTTTGCTATCCCATTTTCTGCACCCACGCTGCTCATTCCAAGCCCCATCTACAGCCATAGTCTAGCCCGGCTCACCCCAGCCCCAGTACTGGCTATCCATAAAGAGCAGGTAATGTCAGGTCGTCATGAGCAACCCACACAAGAAGACACTGCACTGTTGCCGAGTCACTTTGGTGAAGTTCAGCGGTGCCTGTTCTGATCCAACATACACAGGACACCACCTACTAAGCCACGTATTGATGACTATAATTGCTTGGTCGTGGAGCCAGTGTGAGTGAGATATCCCTCTGGGGGGCGCCACCACATCTGTCCAATGACAGCCTGCATGACGTTGCCAATACCCAATACATCGACAGAATCAAACCAAGGCCATACACGCATAGAAAACATCAAAACGGAGGTGACCATGAGAGCAGGGTGTGAAAGGCTACAGAATTTGTGACTTTTTTAAAAATGCTGATCGATGAAAATGAGGATGATGAAGTTGATGCTACAGATTTCCATTCTGGTCTGAAAGTGCATGACAAGGTTGTTCTCTACGTTTACTTTCATAATTATCCCAGTGTCCACCAGGCCCGAGCCATTCAGACACCTGCAATGTTGTTCAGAAAATTGGAGCAACAAATTCAGAGTTGCATCCATTTGGTGGATGAAACTCGACTCTGTGGTCCCAGTCTTCCCAAATGAGCCCATAGCAAACTCAGTTCTACTTAGGAGCTGGTCAGGCAGAAAAATCCCACATAGATCTAATGGAAATTGAACCCACGACCTCAAAGCTGGGAGTCCGCAACGCCAACCACTTCACCATGGCTGCTGGCCAAATCAAGTAGAATTCTTTTTTTTGAAGTTCAAGTAACATGATCCCCACGATTTGTGATGAGTATGTTCTTTTGCATTGAACCTCGGGAGTCTGCACGTCCACAGCTGCTCCTCCACGATGAAGCAGGGGAGCTGGAACAACCTTGAGAGGCTCAAAATCGAATGGAGTGTTCGACTCAAGCCTATGAATACGAGTACCCTGGAGCAGGAGCGACTACCCTCAATCAGGCGGGTCTCCAGATGGCGGTTAAGGGAATCCCTCAGATATGAGGGTTAGCTACGATATAAGTCAGGTTTGAATAAGTAGTCTTGCGATGTTCCTAGCAGGGTGGAGTGGGTTAACTGGTAGCACAGTTATCTCCACTGAAACACCCCATACAGCCTATGATTGGAACATCGTGTGATCAAGAGCATGGTATAAACTCTCAACCCTGGGGAAGATCACACCTGTGAACAAACCATCCCAATGTGCTCACAGGGTAGGACTTTTAATTTTGATCAACGAGAGAAGCCCACCACCCTCCACACACACACACACCACACACACACACACACACACACACACACACACACACATACACACACACACACACACACACACACACACACACACACACACACACACACACACACACACATACACACACACACACACACATTGTGATATAGGGCAGTTAAGGATTACTATTACGTGTGTGATTGAAAAACTGGGAAGTATTCAAGCAAAAGGAGATTTTTGTGTGCAAACAGGAAAACTTAAATTGTCATTCCTTCAAAATGTCTCATTCATAGATAATGATAGCTCTGATGTATTGATGTATTGTTCTATGAGACTCAAACATAAGATATCAATTAGCAATATTAGAGATGCTATTACTATTTCTAACAGAATTACAGTTGCTACTGTATTGGAGAAAAAAATCTTATTAAGTGTAAAATTCGGCATTCTAATACTTTTCTATGGTTGCTCCTTACATTACTGGCCATAATTCGTTGCTACTAATGATATAATACATACCGGTTGTACATTAACCAAAACAAGTATCAGTCTATGAACAGTGAAATATACTGAGCCACAAAAGAAACGCAAACGATGGGTCCATTCAATGTACTCTCATGTTGTTGAAATTTAACTGCAACCATTGAAATGAATTGAATGCAACCATTGAGTTTCTGGCTTTAGTGTTCTTATTGTTGGCTGAAGCAAAAAGTGGTCACGTGTCACGAGTGTCACGGAGAGGGTCAGTAACAAGTGTGTCCCCCACAAGCGTTGGTAACAGCCTGACATCTGGCGGGCATGGAGTGGATCAGACGGTTGACGGTGGCCATGTTGACGTTGTTCCAGATCTGCCTCAGTGCCTGCTCTAGCTGACGGGCTGTGGTTGGCCTCGGCTGAACAGCATTCAGCTCCCGTTTGAGATGGTCGCAGAAGTGTTCGATAGGGTTCAAATCAGGGCTCAGCGAGGGCCACTGCATAGCTCTGATGCCCTGTTGCTGCAGGAAGTCTGTGGTGACTCTGGCAGTGTGTGGACGTGCATTGTCCTGCTGGAGAGTGAGGTGGCCGTGCTGCTGGAAGTGGGGCACAACAACGGGCCTCAACACCTGGTCAATGTATCGCTGCGCAGTAACGCTATTTCCGCGACCAGGGCCAATGTCTAGGAAAACAATAGGCCCAACAAGCTGGTTGAGGCTGATTCCTCCCCATACCATGATGCTCGCACCTCCCCAAGCTGAACTCGTGGAAGTTGTTGTTGGCATACCTCTGGTTGCGCCTCCTCCACACCCGGATTCGGCCATCAGCATGATGAACACAGTATCGGCTCTCATCCCTGAAGAGGATGCCCCTCCATTGCCGCCAGTTCCAGTTCCGGTGCTGCTGGGCCCATTGCAGTTGTTGCTGCCTATGTCTTGGAGTAAGAACAGGTCGCCATACGGGATGGCGGCAGTGCAGGTGATGTTCTGTTAATCGACGCCACACAGTTTCACCAGAAATTGGTGCACCATGCCTGCCAATGGTGTTTCTGGTCGTTTCTGTTGCATAAGTGAATGACTCATGCAGGTGACGGCGGTGAATCGCCCGATCTTGTCATGCAGTCGTTACACGGGGTCTGCCGCTTCGTGGGTTGTCCCGAGCGTCGCCATTTGCCTGGAACCTACTCACGACTGGAGAGAGAGAGAGAGAGAGAGAGAGAGAGAGAGAGAGAGAGAGAGAGATGAGAGAGAGAGAGAGAGAGAGAGAGAGAGAGTTCACACACATACACACACACACACACACACACACACACACACACACACACACACACACACACATTGAAATTTATTTCCACCCCACACCTACCTTAACTGGAATGACACACTGACGCACACACCCGCGAGTGTGCAAGCACAGATCAGACTGATCTAAACATACTTCAGCAGATCTTTTTGACAGGTCGGTTCTTCTTTGTTTTCCGACGACCAAGAAGGCCGGCTGATTGAAAGAATCGACACGATGTACACTGACGCAAAAAAAGATCTGGATCGAAAGTTGTCCAGATTTCTGACATTCTCTCTGTGTCACGAGCAGCATTTTCTTTTGTAGTATAACATTGAGAATGTGCTGACGTGTGTCTCGCTTTTTTTTCATTTTATGGCAGCATTTTCTGCAGATGCACTTAGACTGCTTGCCTTCTTCATCACCAGAAATATCTGGACTGAAATACTGCAACAAATCATTTGGAGAAAGTGACACAAAGTCTAGCGTTTAATCCTTTATCTTGTACCTTTCTGAGCACACAATTGCCGCACACACGGCACAACAAATCTACACGTCTTTTCTGTTCACTGAAGTTGTGTTCAAACGCCTCCGCCATTGTTGGTGCTACAAACACGCAGGCGTACACACGTACAAAAGATCGGAATGAAGTGGGCCTACACGTAAGCAACAAGACTAGCCTATGCAGGGTCAGTCACAGACACACAGGCGCGCTCGCATACACACACACACACACACACACACACAAACACACACACACACACACACACACACACACACACACACACACACACACACACACACACACACACACAGCAAGAGAGAGAGAGGAGAGAGAGAGAGAGAGAGAGAGAGAGAGAGAGAGAGAGAGAGAGAGAGAGAGAGAGAGAGAGCGACAGAGAGAGAGAGAGAGAGAGAGAGAGAGAGAGAGAGAGAGAGAGAGAGAGAGAGAGAGAGAGAGAGAAGGAAAGTAATCGCCTGGTGGAATGTCTCGTCTGACACACGTACACGGCTTGCTGATATACGTATGCACGTGCCGGATCCTGGCCAACTTATAAAAACGAACAACTTCTCAATGAAAAAGAACAACTCAAGAACGCGGGATGAACTGAAGTTATATCAAATGGCACAAAGAAGAATCACAACACACAAAAAAAATCACACACACAGTTAATTATATCAAGTTATGGGGTGTGGAAAAATAATAATCCGTAAAGCACAAAAGCACAGCATGAGAACACGCGCGCAGTGCTCCCTTGAGCAGAGCTCTGCTACATGCAAGCTGTCAGCACTCAGCAGTGAGTCACGCCGCCTCCGTTTATCGCCTGCAGGGCAAGAAGGAACTAGGCTTAGCTAAAGGAGGGAACTAAAGAGCACGATTTTCATCTCGGCCGGACAGCCGGTTTCGTTCGTTCAGAAACGAATAAATCAAAATTAGGTAGAAACTTTTTTCTTTTTTTTTTTTTTTGCTTTTAAAAAAAAAAATTTGCTATCCCATTTTCTGCACCCACGCTGCTCATTCCAAGCCCCATCTACAGCCATAGTCTAGCCCGGCTCACCACAGCCCCAGTACTGGCTATCCATAGAGAGCAGGTAATGTCAGGTCGTCATGAGGCAACCCACCCAAGGAAACACTGCACTGTTGCCGTCACTTTGGTGGAGTTCAGCGGTGCCTGTTCTGATCCAACATACACAGGACACCACCTACTAAGCCACGTATTGATGACTATAATTGCTTGGTCGTGGAGCCAGCGTGAGTGAGATCTCCCTCTGGGGGGCGCCACCACATCTGTCCAATGACAGCCTGCATGACGTTGCCAATACCCAATACATCGACAGAATCAAACCAAGGCCATACACGCATAGAAAACATCAAAACGGAGGTGACCATGAGAGCAGGGTGTGAAAGGCTACAGAATTTGTGACTTTTTAAAAATGCTGATCGATGAAAATGAGGATGATGAAGTTGATGCTACAGATTTCCATTCTGGTCTGAACGTGCACGACAAGGTTGTTCTCTACGTTTACTTTCATAATTATCCCAGTGTCAACCAGGCCGAGGCATTCAGACACCTGCAATGTTGTTCAGAAAATTGGAGCAACAAATTCAGAGATGCATCCATTTGGTGGATGAAACTCGACTCTGTGGTCCCAGTCTTCCCAAATGAGCCCATAGCAAACTCAGTTCTACTTAGGAGCTGGTCAGGCAGAAAAATCCCACATGGATCTAATGGAAATTGAACCCACGACCTTAAAGCTGGGAGTCCGCAACACCAACCTCTTCACCATTGCTGCTGCCCAAATCAAGTAGAATTCTTTTTTTAAAGTTCAAGTAACATGATCCCCACGATTTGTGATGAGTATGTTCTTTTGCATTGAACCTCGGGAGTCTGCACGTCCACAGCTGCTCCTCCACGATGAAGCAGGGGAGCTGGAACAACCTTGAGAGGCTCAAAATCAAATGGAGGGTTCGACTCAAGCCTATGAATACGAGTACCTGGAGCAGGAGCGACTACCCCAATCAGGCGGGTCTCCAGATGGCGGTTAAGGGAATCCCTCAGATATGAGGGTTAGCTACGATATAAGTCAGGTTTGAATAAGTAGTCTTGCGATGTTCCTAGCAGGGTGGAGTGGGATAACGGGTAGCACAGTTATCTCCACTGAAACACCCCATACAGCCTATGATGGGAACATCGTGTGATCAAGAGCATGGTATAAACTCTCAGCCCTGGGGAAGATCACACCTGTGAACAAACCATCCCCATGTGCTCACAGGGTAGGACTTTTAGTTTTGATCAACGAGAGAAGCCCACCACCCTCCACACACACACACACACACACACACACACACACACACACACACACACACACACACCAGAGAAAACCTGATCCGACCTGTTGAAGATGGAGTGTGTCAGTTGCAGCACAGGTATTGGGGATAAATGACACACGTTCATCAATGATTATGAAAACGCATCGGACTACACTTTCATATACACTCCCCGCAACAAGTTAAGGAACGCTTACAGAAATTGCTGTTAAATGTGTTTTAATACAGACAGAGGAAAACAGTTTTACTCGAATGTTTGCCCAGTCATTCAGCCACCTGTGGCTACAATTTCAATGAAAGCCATTCACACGTCGTTGAACAATCAGTAATAAAAAAGAGACACCCCCATTTGAGAAGTCAGCAGCAGTCAATAGTGGGTGTGGCCGCCATTCTGAGCCACACATGCTCTGCACCAACGCCGCATGGAATGAACCAGGGTTGTAAGGGTCTGTTGCGGGATGGCCTGCCATTCCTGCTGCAGGAACTGGGTCAGCTGGGCCACATCAGCGGGCGGAGGGTGGTTGTCAGCAACTCGTCTACCCAGGACGTCCCACAGGTGCTCTATCGGTGCCAGGTCTGGAGAGCGCGATGGCCATTCCATGCGTTGGATCCCCTGCTGCTGGAAGAAGTCTCGTACCACGTGGGCTCGATGCGGAGGGGCGTTGTCGTCCTGGAGAGTCGCACCAGGACCCATGGCCTGGAGAGCTGGCTGCACAATGGGGCGGACGATCTCATCCCGATAACGCTGACCAGTCAAAGATCCTGGATGACGTACAGGGGGGTTCTGCCATGGAGATGAAAACCCCCACACCATTACGAACACACCTCCATAACGGTCGATCTCACGAATGGTGGCGGCAGTGAATCGTTCTCCTTGTCTGTGCCAGACTCGTCTCTGCCATCATTGAATGAGACAGTGAAACGTGACTCATCGGTAAAGAGGATCCTCGACCACTGCTGCCTGTTCCAATGCTGATGGAGGCGGCACCACGCCAAGCGGGCCTGTCGGTGACCCTGAGTCAGTGGAATGCGGATGGCTGGCCGACGAGACTGGAGGTCAAATTCATGAAGGCGGTTGCGGACAGTGGAAACGCTGACATTGACATTTGCTGCTTGCATGAGGCGACGTCTCAGCATGGGTGTGTGACTGTTCTGTCCCGTAAAGTTGACAGGTAGAGAAATCGGTCATCCCGTCGACTGGTGCAACGAGGACGTCCAGTGCGCGCCCGTTCTTCCGTCCTGCCTGTTGTTGCATAACGTTCATTGAGTCTGTGAATGACTGAGGCCGACACCTGAAGACGTCTGCTCACCTCTCGTAAAGACACACCCTCTGCTAGCCACGCCAGAGCGCGCCCGCAGTGCACTGCACTCAGTCGTCTTCTTGGAGGCATGTCTGGTTGTGTCGTTTTTAATGCCCTTTCTGATACCCGTTTTGGTGCAGTTTGTGCGGATCAGTGTTCACAGTTGTCAGTGCTTGCACGTGCAACCTGCCGAATCGCTGCACATGCCCGGTCTGGTCAGCAGGGGCTTGTTCCACGGTCAGTGCAATTTCCTCATTTGCACGAATGTCCCGCTGCTGGCGAGGCATTGAGTGGCAGAGTGGTGAGTACAGGAATCATACCGGTGGGTCGAGCAATGTTTCAAGTACCATTCTGCTGCATTGTTTTCCAAAATGGGCGGCCTGGCCTTTTTTACTCATTTCATTTAAGAAGGTACAAAAAACGTAGGGCGTTCCTTAACTTGTTGCGGGGAGTGAGCGTCATCCCTATCACTGCGAGTGTTAATGGCGACAGGATTGATAATTAGACCAAAAAAAAGAAAGAAAGAAAAAGAGAAAGCAAAATAATAATAATAATAATAATAATAATAATAATAATAATAATAATAACAATAATTAATAATAAAATAAAATAAAAATAAATAACCACCAAAGAAGTATACATGTCCAAACAATGCACAGAATGGTGTGTCGACAGACTGAAAACCCTGTCTGTCCAGTCAGTGGCAAAGTGGGTTCCTCATTCACTTCAGAGATAGTTAAGGTGGCGGAAGGAGAGAGTTGGGTTTTTCACGTTCCATAATGCTGGACATAGTGTACACCTGACAGTTAACCGCCTCTATCACCATTTAGCATATGAAGCTAAACACTTTCAGAACGCTCTGGCATACAGGACTGAGTTGTTTCTTCAAAATGAAGCACGTAGTTGTCTCCACACTTTAGGCGTAAGCAGATTTTTAAAAATAGAAAATTTAAAATGAAATGAGGCAGGGAACTGTAAACAATAACAGTAACGTTTGCTCCCATAAGAAAACCTAACACAGAGTAACTTTTATTCAAGACTGGCACAGTTGGATTTTTAAAAATGTTTCTATTCACAATACATTTTTAGGTAGGATGGTTGTCGATATGGGCAGTTGTATACCCACGACCTACTTTCCGCTGACTATAGTACGGGGTTATTCATACATCAGTTCGAATCTCTGTGTCTCTTTGTCTCTCTCATTCATACACACACACACACACACACACACACACACACACACACACACACACACACACACACGCACAGAGAGAGAGAGGGAGAGGAGAGAGAGGGGAGAGAGAGAGAGAGAGAGGAGAGAGAGAGAGAGAGAGAGAGAGAGGGGGGGGGGGAACAGAGGCAGTCTCACATGTAAAAAATCACACTAGTCACACATTTACGCACTGACGTTCACACACACATACACACGGTGCATGTCACATGGACACACACACACCACACACACACACACACACACACACACACACACACACACACACACACCTTATTCACATGCACACACACTCTTTCACACACACACATACACACACATGCCACCTTCTACTCCATCAACTCTCTCTCTCTCTCTCTCTGGTTTGTTTCAAGATGGCAGACGTTGCTATGACTGTAACGTTTTCTGAAACAGACCGCCTGCCAACACAGCAGGACATGACGTGGCTGAAAAACGACCCGTACAATTTTGACGTCATAATATGGCGTCGACACTTCACCCCCATGTTTCCTTCCCCATTCATTCTTACATCACTGATTACCTGCGCTATCTGATTGTGACGTGACGCTCATGGACAGGACTAGTATTTCCTTTGCCACCCACACCACTACAAAGGAACGCCAGCATTCGTGACACCCGCCTCACGTGTCCTTTGTGCCTGCAAGTGTGACTTCTCATGGGGCGGATGACAAAACTCCTGCCATCGGAGTTAAAGGTTGAAGACCTCCAAGATCTGAGAGTTCATGGTTTATCCAAACTGCGTTATGTCATTGTCACACTGTGAAGTATATTCGTTTGAGTATTTTATGATGTGTGCTGAGGGCACGATAACTCACAAGAGACCTACAGACCGACACAGGACTGGTGAAAAGCCAACAGTTTGAGAGTTGGTATGGCGTGTCTGTTTGGAGAAAGGGGGGAGGGGGGGGGAGTTTACACGGGGGAGTTGTGATCAGGTCATTGGCTGGTTCTCTCTCTCTCTCTCTCTCTCTCTCTCTCTCTCTGGCTTGAGATGTGTTCGCTTTGCACGTGCACAGAGCATACTGGTTGGGAATGAGCTGTTTGGCAGTCCGGTGAGCTGTGGCCAATCGTACTGCATGTAACAGCCTGGAGAGAATTGTATGGGAAAAAGATATTGTTTAAACCCAGCCGTCGGGCTGGTGCATAGTCAACGTGAAGATCGTTGTTTAACCCAGCCGTAGGACTAGTGCATAGTCAACGTGAAGATTGTTGTTTAACCCAGCCGTAGGGCTGGTGCATAGTCAACGTGAAGATTGTTGTTTAACCCAGCTGTAGGGCTTGTGCATAGTCAGTGTGGAGATTGTTGTTTAACCCAGCTGTAGGGCTTGTGCATGGTCAGTGTGAAGATTGTTTAACCCAGCCGTAGGGCTGGTGCATAGTCAGCGTAAAGATTGTTGTTTAACCCAGTCGTTGGGCTGGTGCATAGTCAGTGTGTTTATGTTTGTCTCTGCTGGAGGGTAGATGAAGCTGTGCAGTGATCACTGTGTGATGCCAGCAGTCCAGTGTCGAGCTAGTGGTAGCTAACTATGTTCGAGCTAGCTATGTTTGTCAGTATGTGCTGACCTTGTTCAGCAAGTAGGGTAGTCCTGCAAGTGTGTGTGTGTGTGTGTGTGTGTGTGTGTGTGTGTGTGTGTGTGTGTGTGTGTGTGTGCATGCGTGCGTGCGTGCGTGTGTGTGTGTGTGTGTGTGTGTGTGTGTTAAAAGACCAAAGCTATAATATAGTTAAAATTGGATTTAAAATAGCCATTAATCAACATCAATGGCAAAGCAGTGATGAAACCAACGGTACATTTATCATCATTATCCTCATCATTACCATCATTATTGTCGTCGTCGTCAACGTCATCATCATCAGCATCACCATCATCATCCATCATTGTCATCCAAACCAAATGTGAAAATTCAATGCAATCTTTTAGAGTGGACTGTTAGACACAGCAGGGAACAGGGTTGTGACAAATGGATTTGTGAAAACACTTTTCCGCCGATCCGCTGTATGGTTAGCATTGATGGAGCAAAGGAGTGATGTGCCATAAACTTGTGTGAAACGCACTTTATTTAATGGTAACATGGTGGGAAAACCCTCCACGTGATATGTCCCTAGCTTGTCGAATTGAAGTTGGAATTACGGTGCAAACAGGGCACTGAGCTGGTGACAGAGTGTCAACAACAACAACAACAACAACAACAACAACACCTGACATACAAACAGGACTGGTATGATCTTTGAGAATGCGAATAAAGAGTTTTAACATACAGGTCAAGACGACTTAGTTTTGAAGACTATAACATTCATTTGAACGTGCTATATGAGTAGACGCATCTGGTGACAGATCAGAGTGGCAGATATGATGGCAGACAATCACCACCACCACCACCACCACCATCACCACCAGAACCACCACCACCATCACAAACCAAAGAGAACTTTCTATTATTCAGTATTTACTGATTCTCTGTACATATTTTTGTTCCTGTTGTGGTTGAGCAAGTCTTAATCTTAAAACGTGTAGTAGTTTGCTTTCTGTTGCTTGAGCTCGTCGTTCTCTGGCCACACTCCACAGGTAGATAAGTGGGTTGAGGGAAGAGTTGAGAGGCAACATGATCACAACCAGTGCATCATGAATCTGGTTGAAAATACCTACACCATGTGCCGCCATTATTGCAGCCAGTCCAAAGGAGAACCAGCAAACAGCATCTGTTACTGCCAGTTTTCCTATCAAATGAACTGATGCATAGTATGATCTTTTCACCAGATCGAGCTGTATTCTGTACCTTGGTGTTACTCGATATATAGCAATCTGACCAGCAACAATCATGAAACACAACACAAAATTCATCACTACAATGGCTGTGAACCACCTGAATCCCTGGATGGAGTAGGTATGATCAAATAAAGCTAAACGACACAGACCAGACTGACCACGAAGTCCCCAGTATGACCGCCCTGGAAGAAATGGTATCACTGACAAGAATGTCCAACAAACCAGATTGATATAGCTATTGCAGCTAATGTCTTGAGTCGTACTTCCACCATGCTTTGAAGAACCGAAGAACTATTACATGATCCAACACAGTGAACCAGATTATCAAAATGACACTTCATTGGACAGAAAGGAAAGAAAACCTGCCACTTTGCAGATCATACTGTTCGCCATGCCTTTTCACGTTGAATGTATCTTCCTCGAAAAAGTTCGTCTACTACCAAAGTGACGCCAACATGACTTCCCATGCAAACGTTGGCCAATTGAAGATTGGCCATACCCATTACGAAATTGTTCTTTAAAACGCCTTTGGCCTCTGGGAGAAATATAAATGCAGAACAAATTCCCTAAAACTTGTGAATACGCTTAACAAGAAAAAATAAATCCTGTAATGGTTCATGTGGTATTAAGGTTGCACATGAAGGGAATGTAACTTGGGGTGTCAGACATGTCAATTCACTGGAATGGGCAGGGCAGTAGGTCTCCACAGCATATTCTGTAATTTGATGTCAGTATTTTGTTTAAATATAGACCGGGACCATAAATCGAAAGGAAATGTTAACACTTCATTACCTCGTATATCCAGTTCAACCAGTTTGTGGGGCGTTTTTGAAACCCATCAACGCAATGGCTTCCACTGCAGAAAAACAATAAATTCATATGCTCATGCTAGGTAGAATACATAGATAATATCCATTTAGAACCTTAAGGTGTGTTTGTGACTATCCATTCGCCTAAGTTCAAAATGGATTTCTTTGAAAAAACAAAGTTCACCATGACTGATTGGGTTGTTTCTTAGCAGTAAATTTCGTAGATTTGGAAAATGAGAAAAACAGTCAGGTCTAAGGTGTTTTATACGATTATTAGCGAGACTGAGAGACCGCAGGTTTGAAAGCTTTATGTTTGATATATTAGTTAGCATACAGTGCGATAAACTCAGACGAACAAATAAACGTTTCGAACAAAATACCTCAGCAACATTCCAGATCCTGCAGCATCGACATACCGAAGCTGTGGGAGAATGCAGTAGAAAATGTATGACTGCAGAGGAAGGAATAACCTTGACACAGACAACCTTCAGGACAGGTGAAATCACATAGCAGTTCATCATCTCGCGAGGACACTGACCCATGCCATCACAAAGATGATCACCATGGACACATACTTTGGAAGCCCGACCTGGATAGAAGCCAGCACAACTTCGTGTTTCACATCTTGTTCATCCTCCCCCATAAATACAATCTGGAAAACCATTGCATCGAGTGTAACAGGAAAGACAGTTGATGAATCAGTCGTGCAATGATAATGGCTTTCGGGACAAAAGGCGTCAGGAATCAGAATCTGGTGAATAAAGAAGCCAGCGCCGTCTAGTTCAATGTAAAGGCGAGAGTTGTTGCTATCCTCTCTCACCTGAACACAGTAGTGGCATGATTAGTCCTCGTCTTCTGGGCAGTTCTTTTCGCTGAATCATCCGCACAATCTGCGTATTCTGTTGCATCGTTGGCTGTGTAAAACATGTTGGCCATTAGAGCACGTGAAACCCATCACGTGACAGGTACTTACAAAATGACTCATCACTGTTGTCTGTACAGTCCTGATGGAAGTCACACACCAACGTGTATTGTATTGTGAGATGCCTTCATCACATTTAAACAGCATAGAAGGGAACGCAGGTTTTCATTAAGAACAGTAAATTTAAAAATCAGCGGTCAGTGAGGTTAAGGTAGGGACAAAACAGTGGATAGGTTGATTTCCCACAATCACTGTTGGATCACAAGACAAAAAACGTGTGTGTAGAATGATTAGACGTAACATGTAATAAGTTCTGCAGTGTATTGGTGGTAAACGGTTCAAGTGAATGCAACAGAGCCAACGGACTCTGGTAGGTTTAACCTTTGAGGGTTTCAGTTTTATTTCACCAAAGCCGTTGTAGATCTCGATTTTAAAGAATGCTCCAGATTTTTTGACAAAAACACAAGGTTAGAAAACGTCAAGGATTGACAGATCTAGACGGAGCATAGTTTGCGAACCTCTAAAATGATTCAAAATAATAGACCAACATCCTGTCAGACCACATACCAAGTTTGCTGTACATAAATGGACATCATCCCATCCTGACGTGTAACCTAAAGTCAGATCATAGAGAGTGAAAAACTTTTGAAAAATATGAAGTGAATCGTCTTTTTCCTGTTTGGTTTCAGTGAAGCCCCGTGTTGCCCCATGCTCTTGGCAATGATAAGGGGAAAAAAACACTGGGGTGGGGTTTTCACATGGATTAACTTAAAACATTGTCACGTGAGGCCACCAGACCCTGACATCCAGGACTGCTGGAAGGGACATTGTCCTGTTTCGTCACGCCCGTCCTCACATTCTGGCATCTGATCGCAGTGCAGGGGACTTTTAAATTTGGGAAAAGTGCATCACTGAGCAGTTGAAACAACCCATTGGCAACAGGTGGGTTGATCACCACAGACAAAAATCTCAAAACGTATTTTCAGATAGGGAAACTGGTGGGAACAAAAGGCAATCCGAAGACATGAAGCCCAAAGACAGAAGTTGAAGAGAAGTAGTCTGTACAAATATGTGACACATTTGGTCGCAAAACCACTCACTTTTCCGTATGTCAGTTTTTAACATACCCTCTCTAGAACAGTTGAGAGGTTTGTTTGTCTGTTGAATACTGATCATGATGGCACTTAGAACGGGGGGTTTTAGTTCTTTCCCCAAAAACAACGCCCATTAGGAAGATTTGGTACAATAATATACCCCTTTGTATTCAAGAAAGTATTTGATGATTAAATTTATACTTTCTTTTCATCTAAGTCAACACTGGTATATGATTATTGGTTGTTCTTATGGATAAGCAGTTGTAACTGAATTAAAAAAATATGATCAAATTTATGATCCCGGCATGATAAGTGCGTAGCCATAAACCATGCCAGTAAATTTTCTAGTATCGCATCTGTCAAATAAACCATCCAGTTTCGGGAGCCACACCTTGTAGATGTTTGATATCACACTATGTACTTACCCCACTGGGACATGTACCTGCAGTTCACAATAAGTGTCAAAATGCCCACACAGGCCATAGAAGACTGTTTGTTGTCTCTTCGAATGCAGATAGTGAAAGTCCTCACACCTTGAATCGTTGACCTGCAGGAACGTGACGTTTGTGAGGCTCAGATTCCAGAAATAGACTTCACTTGGGCAGAAGTCACTGATCCTCAGGGAACCCGCAGCCGTGCTCAGTTTGATGTTACTGCTTGTTGTAGGAGACACGATCTCTTGATAAGCAGTATTGAATGTAAGGATGCAAGCGTGATGCCACCAAGCATATCCATGTTTATGTACATACGCATAGATGCTCTCTCTCTCTCTCTCTCTCTCTCTCTCTCTCTCTCTCTCTCTCTCTCTCTCTCTCTCTCTCTCTCTCTCTCTCTCTCTCTCTCTCTCTGGCCTATTTTTACAAATATGCCATGTGCTTTCCCCCACATCCTGCACATGTTTTTCCTCCATTACAAAATAAGCATGTGAAGGTTGATCTTCATAGCTGCACAATAAATGCGTGCTCTAAAGGCAGGTGAAGACAGTGCTTCTCTGGGTCCTCCCCAGCACCCTCGGGTGTTTCTTTTTCTTCTTTGCCTTAACTAGGCTGACCCTGGAGAAAGGTCCAGTGACAGTGAGGAAAGACCCACTGACCACAGGGAAAGTCCTGTTGACAGTGGGAAAGACTACAACTTTGGATTCTCTCTTGAGGGCACATAAGACCGTATGGCGAAAGCTTGGCTGTGTCTGGATGGCACTGTCTTCATCTGTCCGTGGGTCAGGGTGGTTGGGTCTTGGGTGTGCTCGGCAAGCTGGAGGGTGTGTTTTTTCGCCGGTGGGCTCTGCAGTCATGAAAACGGGCTAGGTACACCATGGGATGCTACTTTAAGGCTGTTTATGAGCTGCATCCTGTAGTCTAATTTACCTCTGTTCAGGAAGCATGTTAAGTCCCTTGAATATCTAATGGAGTGTCCTGTGCGGGCCTGACCCATCGTCAACACAGCGCATGGCCTCCGAAGGGGTTGGTACAGGACTGGGCTCTAAGGGTCAGGATGAAGACAGTGCTTCTCGTGGGTCCTCCCCAGCACGCTTGGGTGTTTCTTTTTCATTCTTTGCCTTATTAGGCTGATCCTGGAGAAAGGTCCATGTGACGGTGAGGAAAGACCCATGCCACAGGGAAAGCTGTTGACTGGGAAAGACTACAACTTTCTTGGCATTCTCTCTGAGGGCACGAAGACCGTATGGGCGAAAGCTTGGGCAGTGTCTGGAATGGCACTGTCTTCATCTTCCGTGGGCAAGGGGTGGTTGGTCTGTGGGGTGTGCTCGGTCAGCTGGAGGGTGGATGTTTTGTTCGCCGGTGGGCTCTGCAGTCATGAACTACGGGCTGGTTACCACCCATGGGGATGTACTGTTAAGGCCTGTTATGAGCTGCATCCTGTAGTCTAATTTACCTCTGTTCGGAGAGTTATGTCCTTGATATCATTAATGAGTGTCCTGTGCGTGCCTGTACCATCGTCAACACAGCGCAGCCTCCAAGGGTGGGACGTATGCCTAAAGGCAGGTGAGACAGTGCTTCTCTGGGTCCTCCCCAGCACCTTGGTGTCTCTTTTTCTTCTTTGCCTTAACTAGGCTGACCCTGGAGAAAGGTCCAGTGACGGTGAGGAAAGACCCACTGACCACAGGGAAAGTCCTGTTGACAGTGGGAAAGACTACAACTTTGGATTCTCTCTTGAGGGCACGTAAGACCGTATGGCGAAAGCTTGGCTGTGTCGGGAATGGCACTGTCTTCATCTGTCCGTGGGCAGGGGTGGTTGGGTCTGTGGTGTGTGCTCGGCAGCTGGAGGGTGGTGTTTTTCGCCGGTGGGCTCTGCAGTCATGAAATGCGGGCTGGTACACCCATGGGGATGCTACTTTAAGGCTGTTATGAGCTGCATCCTGTAGTCTAATTTACCTCTGTTCAGGAGCAGTTATGTCCCTTGATATCTTAATGGAGTGTCCTGTGCGTGCCTGTACCCATCGTCAACACAGCGCAGGCCTCCAAGGGTGGTACAGGACTGCTCTAAAGGCAGGTGAAGACAGTGCGTCTCTGGTCCTCCCCAGCACCTTCGGGTGTTTCTTTTCTTCTAAGCATGTGAAGGTTGATCTTCATAGCTGCACTATAAATGCGTGTGTGTGTGTGTGGTGTGTGTGTGTGTGTGTGTGTGTGTGTGTGTGTGTGTGTGTGTGTGTGTTTGTGTGTGTGTGTGAGTGTGTGTGTGTGTGTGTGTGTGTGTGTGTGTGTGTGTGTGTGTGTGTGTGTGTGTGTGTGTGACTTTCACCCTATGCCAGCAGTGCTGATTCCATGGAAACAAAATGGACTCGAACAATGTATCTATAACTGAAGATTCTTCATAAAAGTGCAAAACTGTGCACCTCTGAGAAAAGAGACTGGACAAAGCCTCTGCAGCAGGAGACTCTTGGAAAAAAAACTGCTGTTTACTGGGAGTGAGGCAAAAGTTTTCATTGCCAAACCATAGTTTACAAGTGCGGTAACATGACTTGTGTATTCGTGTGTGGTTGACTTTTCCTCGTGTTTATATTCTGAGTTGTCGGTTCTTCGCTTGTTTTTGTTTTAAGTTTTATTCTGCTTTTTGTCCTCTTCTTCTATCGCCTAATTGTAATTCTGCTTTTGTCCTCTTCTTCTATCGCCTAATGTGTAATTTTGCTTTAGAAGTGCTTCCTTTGTGATAACATTTTCCCTCTTCTTCTATCGCCTAATTTGTAATTTTGCTTTAGAAGTGCTTCCTTTGTGATAACATTTTTCCTTTTCTTTTATCCACTTATTTGTGATTTTGCTTTAGAAGTGCTTCCTTTGTGATAACATTTTTCCTCTTCTTCTATCCCCTAATTTGTAATTTTTCTTTAGAACCGTTTCCTTTGTGAGTGCATGTATATTTTCATTTGAGAAAATTGTATCCATAAGTGTACCATCTGACCCAGGAGCTTACGGACATATACTGTGAATATTTTCTTTTCTTCTGACATGCTTCTGGTTTCCTAAAGTTATTACTATGTGTAAACCAGCCCAATTTCCCCCCTTTTTTAATGCGATCTTATTGTGCTCCTTAATCATACAAACCTTAACATCAGTTGACGTGCCAAATTGTCGTCTCCTATTATCATCACGAATATGTCACCTTAATATCCAACATGCAGTTAACAAGACATCAGACATATCAACACTGATTTAGAATCATGGTAAACCCTTTCATATTTCAGGGCTTTGTGAATCAAGATTGACTGCACACATTAGTGGCAATGATGTACAAATTCCGGATATAACACAATCCGGAAAGATCGTACACAAGCGAAAGAGACGGGTCTTATTACCTGCATCAGACAAACCCTTAGCTTTAAACGACTTCTACACCTAGAATGTAACGGTGTGGAATCAGTCTGTATAGAAGTTAAGCTGAAAAGAAACACTTCTATTATGGCTGGATTCCGTTACAGGAACCCACCTAAAAGAGTAAACTGGGTCGATAAATTCATTACGATGATGGATGCAGTGTCGCTAGACTCCAAGGAAATTATTTTACTTTGAGCCTTTAACATAGACCTTCTAAAAGCGTAAAACCAATGGACGCAAGCATTCAATCTCTTTAATCTGCATCAACTCATCGAATCTCCAACAAGAGTCACACCAAACTCGAAGACATTTTATCGACCATATTTATGTTTCGTATAGAACACAGCAGAAGCCTGCGTTACGGTCCTAAACTGTAGTGGTCATTACCCAGTTTGTGTCACATGGTCAAAAAAAAAGAAGTAAAAATTCCTAAAACGGGACAGCAGACCCACCGTTGCTTCATAAACTTTAACAACCAACACGTTTTGCATGACTTGCTTAACTCAATACTCTCTTCATTTTCAACAGAACTGATCCAGATCTTGCAGATCAAAACATTTACAGAAATATATGATAAGCACGCCCCTCTGAAAAAACAATTAGAGTACGACATTATCCTAAACCGGCATGATACACTAAAGAGTTACAGGAGTCAGGTTACCTTAGAGATCTGCTTAAACAACATGTTATGAAGATGAATCTAGAATCTTGAAAAAATGCAATAAATTCACAAAAGCGCAGAGAATAAACATAATATTATCGAGAACTAGTATCATCAAACCAGAACTCAAAATGTGTATGGAGAGATATGAATGAGCTTACGATCATTCTTCTTCAAAATCAACTGTAGTTAAAGGCATCTCTGTCGAACAGCTAAACACCTACTTTTGCACTATAGCCAATTAAGTTGTCACGACACATTCTTCTAGATCGAACGACCTTCAAGAAGCGAAACAATGTTGCCATGACAAAAACATCACGTCTGAACTTCATATTCCGTCAATAACAGTCTTTGAAGTTTATCACTACTTAACGCACCTAGAACAGTCAGGTACCTGTGGGGTGGATGGCTTTGACGGCAAAATTGTCAAACTATGAGCTCCAGCAATTACAAACACGTTAACACACGTCTTTTATCTTATGGATCTAGAAAAATCATTATCATGAAAGCTTCAAGAAAGCGAAAGTTATACCTATTTACAAAGCAGGTAACAACTCAAACCCTGCCACAACAGACTAGTTTCAATCATTTTCACTGGTTCCAAACCTTTGGAAAAATACATGAATACACACACACATCACACCTCCTTAATATATACTACTTGCTTCATCCAAGACAGTCCGGGTTCCGACAAAACTATTCATGTCTTACAGCCCTTATCAACATGGTTGATGACTGGCTAAACAGCATTAACAACAACAGATAGTGTGGTGTCCAATTCATTGATTTAAAAAAAAGCATTTGATGTGGTAGGCCATTACCTTCTTAGAAAATAAAAATCATGTGGCTTTCCACAAATACTCTTACGCTTTTCACTCATATCTCACGAATGGGCAACAGTATGCAAAATTCAATGCAACCGTCTCTTTATTTCACTTTCCTATGGCGTCCCACAAGGCTCTATCCTGGGTCCCTTCCTGTTCACAATTTACATTAATGATCTACCTCTCCATATCACGTCTACCTGTGGACTCTTTGCTGATGATACAACAATACACACAAATCATTCTGATGTTACTGGTCTTGCACGAACTTTACAAGAAAGTGAGAGAATGTATATATCTTCGTTCAAGACCACCCACTTTATTTTGCACGAAAACCCCTCTTTTCACATACAAATCACGTCCTTCTCATGCTAGTTTTGGTCAAAATTAACACCTTTTTTACAACTAAAATTAACATGCAAAACCGCCAAAAATCGACGTAATCGGTACTTTAAAATGGGGGCTTACGTGCAAGATAAGATTTGGTGATCGTGAACGAAGATATTTACATTCTCTCCCCATAATATAAAAATCTAATGGCTTACAGTACGTTCTTCTACTTCCAGCACTATTAATAAATCAGAACAAACAACTAGTCTTCCATCTTGGCTAGTTATCTTTATATGTAATGAATTTATGTCTACGTTAACTAATTCTTTAAATTGACAAATTTCCGTCAAACCTGTATAACTGATAACGAAAAAACCCGGGCCTTAGTTGACGGTAGTGCCTTTTAGAACTGTAGGGGGCCCCGCCCATTAAATAAATTGCGGTCTGTTTTTAACTCTTCTAAATAGACATACAACATCGGGTACATGAGAAAACGTGGTCTACTGCCTACATACTCATAAAGACCGTTTTTTAAAAGTGCATATGTGTTTTAATATGATATGTTTCACCACTGCCATAAAAGCCTAAAATTCGAGCAAGGTTTTCTAAGGAAAAACGTACTCCCGTTTTTCTTCAAGTTCTGGAAAATTCATAGTAATTATAAATTTGCCTCAAAAAATTTTAACTTGATGCCAAATTCGCTAAATACTTCTCTTAAAGAACAAAAGCTGTAGTAGCCATCGGTATTTTTAAATGTTTTAATAGATCGCCTTGTTCGTTCTTAACATGCACCCCAGTTATTCTTAGCTCTTTAAAATATGTTAATCCATTTTACTTTTAAACCAATTTCTTTAAGGGCAACCCTATAATCACCGCGCCTATTGTCAATTGGTACGTTAAGAACACACGTTTGTTTTGTTGGGTTATATAGATGTACATCTTTTTTATAACTATTTTAAAAATATTAAAAAAGGAACCTTTTAAATGTAACGAAGTGCCACTTCCGATGTAGGAGCGTTTTATAACCCCAAATCTTGGACTTCAGAAATTTTAAACCCATTGCAGTAGACGAATCAATGGCTTCCAAGTCAGACTTGTAAACCCACTAACTAAATAATTAAATCCGCCAATAAAGAGTGACAGTGCCATCAGCATGGTCATCCCGCCCTATGACTTTTTAAACCAGAAATCAGTTAAATTTTGCCTTTTAAACTGTGCAACTACGGCTGGGGTGTTTCTATGTAAACCTTTTTAAAACCATCCCAACTTTTAGTAAGGTCAGTATATAACTTTCATGTTTATTACCAGTACAGACGAATACTAGCTGAAATACAAGTGCCCCTCCCTAACGACAAGCGTTTAATCCATTTAAAAACCTAATGGACCTAATGCATAGAAGAATCCGCAACGAATTAAAACATTAATCCCTCAACTAACTTTAGACAAAAGTTAGACCGTAATCATGGGAGGGGCACATTTATTTGTGGGGCAAAAAGAGAATATAATTATGACTAGAACAAAAACAGCCTAATCTTGGGCAAATTTATCTTAGATGAAAGTGAAGGCCAAAACAATCCCAGGGTGCAAAGACTTAATGACCCCCTACGGACATACGTTTGGTGTCTATTAGGAGCACAAGCACAGACCAAGTCTAGCAAGGTTGATCATCTACAGGCTTTGATCCCAAGAAAACAATTTCTAGCCAATTTAGAAGATGCTTTTAACTCTGCTGTTGATTTGCCCTCCAGCATAAAAAGGGTATCAAGACTTTTCTTGCACTGTAGGTAAAAGGGTTAAATTTTGGTTGTGGTCATAGTTTATACATGCTACCCTCTGACCTTTAGACTACAGATTGGCATGATACAGAATTATAACAATGAAATCCTCATAGCTGAGACGACCAAAACTTGGGCACAACCCAAGGTTTAAAAACACAAGGCCGGGCTCCATCCATTTTTAAAAAAGTCCCCAGCCCTGAAGACAGCGATCCAGTTTAAAAAGCGCCCCACAGTCAGAAAGCAGCCCAGAAAGCACGCCACCTGTTAATGTACCTCACACTGACAGTCACACTAGCGAAAAGACAGCCCTCGTTGTTATTTTTAAACTTTTACGGGATTAGCCATACTTTATTTCACTAAAAAAATAACCCAGCAGCTAGCACTCCTAATGCCCACAGAGGGTCAGCCATATAACCAGCCACCTTACCTAAAAGTAGACAAAACCCAACTAACAACACTGCCTATTATTCCAGGCAGAGCATCAAGCGCTTTGGCAGCTAACTTCTTTAATGGGTTTGCTGATGATGCAATTGTTTTTCTAATCCAACTTTTACCAGGCTGAGGTGTTGGAGGCGCTAACTGGCCTGTTGACGCACTGCCGGTTAAAGCAAAAACGATTTGTAGAGATGGGCAAACCCAACGGCTGTTAATATGCTAACTATTGAAATCCCCTGTCCTGAACAGAGTCCTTATTCTTTCTGCTAGCGTAGTGTTTTCTAAAGTATTTTGTTTATAGTTTTTTTAATTCTGCTTGTTTGTGATGATAGCTGCGCTCTGTTAGTAGACACCGCTTCTAACCTGGTTTTTCCTTAGCAACCTTAAATCTTGTATTTTCTGCTGTATTCTAGACTTTTCTTCTCGCCCTAAATTGTTATCGTCTGCATCAGCCACTTTATTTTTTCTTCTTCAATCTCTCTATCTAGCTCACCAATTTTTCCCAAATTGTTTTCTAGTTCCCCCCTTATTGACTTTAGACGATCATTAAGCCCCAGGATTTCACGCATCGGCAATGGAGAAACACCAATTTTTTTTAAATTGTGTCTCCTCATTAAAACTCGTTTCAATTTCTGCTATTAGTTCATTTGCTTGTTGAGTAAATCTTGAAGAGGTATGTTTTGCATTTTAGTTTTTTTTGGGACAACTCTTGCCCAATTCTGTAAACGACTAACGGCTTCGGCTCTAAGCTCTAAAAGGTTTAATTGTTCTGCCTTAGCAATAGGGATTTTTTCGCCTTTTATTGTGCTTAGTTTAAAAAACTTTTTTGGGTTTTGCGTTGAAGTAGCTTTTACCACGGCCCCCTGCACCAGTTCTTATATACAAATGCCCAACCTTCTTCCTCAAAATCGTAAGGATCAACCCACCCTGGTAGCTCTCGTCCAATGTTTTCTATAAATGATTCAATTCGCTGTCGCAATAGTTCTTGACGTTGTCTAGGGAGTAAAGAACCTGCTCCTTCAGCTCTTCTTGCAATGAAGGGCCCAGTTCTTCATCTTTTTCTTCTCCACCAACGGGATCAATCGCGTCCAAAATCTTCATCCATATTTTTTTTTATATTCTTTTTTGTTTTATAAAAATGAACTCTTTGGTTGTGACCTCGATCCATACAGAAAAGAGAAGGAACCCCAAGGCGTAAAAGGTATTAAGGCAGACTGTAATTTAAAGTGTAAATATCCCAATAACAGGTTCAGCCTAAACAAGTTTTAATAGTTAAGTTCCCCGGATCTTGGCGCTGGCGATGTTATAATGCCAGGCACTGCTAAACTATCATTCAAAATAGATATTAAATCGACCAGATCTAATGCTTAACTGTGTTGCTTAATTTTGGCAGGGCAACTTTTAAACTAGGGCAATCAAACGGGAGGCAGAAAAGTCTTGTACTAACGAAGCAGACATTTTTGCCCTCTATTCTGACTATGGCTGCCTAAAAAAGAAAGGAAAGAGAAAGTTTTCAGGGAATACAAAGCCCAAACGGCCTCAGCACAGGTTTTTAAAGCGGAGGATGCAAAGGATGATGTAAAGATGAGCAGTAGCAGAGCATTTGGCAACAGATTCTGCATCCCTCTAGATTTGGGAACTATTAAAGACGCTATGCAATTTAAACAAGGTGCATTTTAAAGAAAACTTACTTAAAACCTGACATTTAATCAAAGCGATTCTGTGTCTGTCTGAAGACCCTTTAGCTAATACACAGTCAGCGACATTTCTTGAGTTGATGTTTTTTACTAACCGAACTGGTTTAGAACAATCTTAACCCAGTATAAAAATAAAACAGTTATTTATTATGAAAGTTATACACTCCATCAAAAATAAGAAAAAATGAGACACTCTTGGAGTTAACTAAATCAGCTTTGAAGTCTTTAAAAGGAATTTTGTTCTTGTTTACTAAAGGGAACGTCCTTTCAAGAGAATCAGAAGCGTTTTATAATCCAAAATTAAAAAGGTTGACTGTGCAATAAATGGAAGTCTGATCGTTGTATTCGGTCGCGGACTTTTACACCACCAACATTTGATAAATAAGAAATTTGTTCGTTGGAGGTAGGCAAAGGGTCCTGCAGTTGATCGTGTATGTAAAAAAACCCCCTTTTATGATGTAAGACCAAGCTACTTAATAACCAAATATGGGCTTTGGCTGGATTTAGTTACATTGACAACAGATTGTTTGGAAGTGGAGAAAGGGAGGGCAAGTGGTATAAAAATAATTTCACAAGAAAGCAGACGGAAACGCCCCAATACAAATGCAGTTTTTATGGTTTGGATGCTCAGTTAAACATTGAAGAAAACGGCTAAAAGACGTGCTTATTAAAAATGCAAAGAAATATCTATAAAAACGAGGGTATTTTTGAAGTTCTGCCAAGACTGCACGTTTATTTATGCGGGATTACAGGTGTGGGAAAAACGTCTTCGTACTTGATTTGTTCAAACAATATACAGGTTCATTACGAGCCATTGTTATTTCTGCACAACCATTAAGCAAACAAGTCTTACAAAGAAAGGAAGTTTATTTGGAAAAACGAGAAAATTTTTAGTTGCCCTAGCGACAAATGAGCGACTTTTTTAGAAATTACTATAGCCCTATTTGAGGGAACTGAAACACTGTTTATTATTGATGACTGTTCAGTAAACGAGAATTGTTTAAAAAAGAAACTCCTGTCAAAGCTAGCCTTTGTGGCCGCCACGCCTTAGTTTCTGTGTGGCTTTTAAACTCAAAATACATGCTGTCTTAAAAGTTTAGATCGCAGTTAAAATGGGTTTTTGTATTTTTTACACTGAGGACAAAGATATTTGAAATTGAAGTAAAAATTAAAAAAAGGCCCAAAAATACTAAAAAAAAAGAGCAGTTAGAAAAATCTAACACGCTAAGCTTGTTTACGGACTGACCTCCTAGTCAATACGTTTGTTTATTATAATTTAATATAAAAAGAATGTTCCGAGGGCCAAATAAAAAGGCACTACTTGAGCAAAAAGACCTAGCAACACAATGAGTTTGATCTGATAGGGGTGATAGGAAATGTTTTGGATTTGAATACACAGTGATGGGTTTACAAACGAACAGAATTGAAGACAAAAAACGACGAATATCCTAAACTAGAACAAATAAGAATCTAAAAACAATATTCCCGGCAAATATGAAAAACAGCTTTATAGACAAGACAATAAACTTTGTCTTGCGTCTTGAAATAAACGGGGTTTTAAATTTACTTGCGAAGCCCCAATGTATACTTTGAAAAAAAAACCAATTCAGAAGGCTTTGATGCGGGGCCCCTTCTTACTAGTCTTGTTCAATAAAGAGAAAAAGCAGATTGTAATGATATATATAAACGTGAATATTTTCCCCTGAGCGAAAAAAGTCCTTAGTTGAAGGGGGATGAACAGTAACCCTGAATTTATCCAAACCACCAATGGCTAACACTGTATTTGATTTTTGTTTTTTAATTACTCGGGGAGTCTATTTAGTTTGCCAAAAATTTGTAAGTGGGGGGAAAAGTACAATTATTGTCTGAAACTTGGATGGTCTCAAAGTTTGGTTATGCCATAACTAAAAAAGGTTACTGTATGGTGACAAAGACAAACTGACAGTATGACTTTATTTAAATTAAGTATGTTGATTTATTGCTTTTTACTCTGTTGGTGAAAGGCTCCAGAAGGTTAATAAGAAACATTTTACAAAATTAATTTGATTAAAAATGGAGTTCAACGTTGGTTAGACCCAATAACTTAACTTCAAAGGAAATAGAAAGGCGACTTGGATAAGTAGGGCTACAGAAGGGAATATGCTAAAGTTTAAAATACTCTTTTTTAATGTAATTACTGCTCCTCAAGCTGTGCAGCGTAAGCGTGGTCTAGTGTTGCTCTTTTGCTACTGGGCGGGGCCCCATCTCTTAGCATAGGGATCTTTGGTTTGGGTTTAGGCGCCCTGTCATGATTGTAATGCGTTTAAAAAAAATTAACCCCTAAATTAATAAGCCACTGCCATTGTTGCCTAGCTCAGCAAAACTTTGTTCTTTGAGTTTGATAAGCAAATCCTACAGGGAAAAAAATTTTACAGACAAAGAATTTCAGAAGCTTAGGGCTGATGGAGGATTACAGACGAAAAAAAATTGAACTTCAAAAGGAGTGGAGAAAGACGTTTACTTCACGAAGGTAGACACGATGAAATTTAAACAGAACATTGAAAAACAAACACATGATCAGTTAAGCCCAAAATAGACAAAAAAATAAGTTTAACAAAAAAATAAGTTTTGCAAAAAATAAATACATTTTTTTTTTTTTAACTCACTGTGTTTGGGGGGACAATTTGCAACTCTTCGCGAACAAAGGATCTTTTGGGGCGGGCTTTTTAGAAGAGAGAGTCTCTCTTAAATAATACACGGGAGGGGTTGTTTTCATGATTCTTTAAACTTCATATACATCTACGCTCCATATGGGGTCTGTGGCCTAATTCTAACATCACCTTCTGCCTCTCCAGGAGAATACAAGTATCTTACTTTCAGTCCAAACGGTAAGAGTTTTTGATCCCCTGCACATCTTCGTTGATGCTAATTTTTTTTAATTTGATTGCGTTTTCGGGTTTTAAAGGGCTGTTGCTTTAAATTCTTTATTGTCATGGCGCGTAAGACTGCGGGGCAATCTCCTAACCCTTTCTGTGTTGCGTGCTCTGTACTTCGTAGTGTCCATAATTTCTCTGTGATATTGATAGGCAAACAGGCGTTCACTAGATTCTTATTAAAAGTTTTCTACTAGGGCCTGTGATCGATGGTTGCCTGGATCCCTCTCTTAACTGTAACATGATGTTTTAAAACAGTTGGTTTACAGAACCTTTAACTCTTTTCCATCATCAACTTGAATCATCCTAGGATACTTTAATGGACCTCGCATGTATATTTGTTGTAAAGCCACACCCACAGCAGTTGAGCTTTTATCTTGAAGCCATCCCAAAACAACTGTCAGAGCATACTTAAACTTTTTTTTCTAACTTTGTCATGTGGAAGATACAGCAAGTCCATCTGGGGGGTGTCATTTGGAACTGAGTTAACAAATCTAGGCCTTATTATTTTTTTGGGGGGCAGGCAGATATATTTGCCAAATTGCCTGTTTTGAAACCCAGTCTTTCGCATCTGATTCAGACACTCTAGCAGCTTTCTTAGTTTTTCATAGCAGTCTTTCCTTTCCAATCCCCTTTAGGAGAATAATATATTTTGTACTTCGTATTGTCCATATTTTAAAATGCATTTTATTTTACCAAGAAAGTGAGCAAAATAGAATGAGGTCATGCCAACTGCAATACAAACTACTCGGGCAGTCTTCTGTTCTTCAGATGGTTCATAAAAGTCAGGCAGTTCTGGCGTGGCGATGTTAGAAACTCTTTCCTGTCACTAAGTAATACTCATTCATGCGTCATCAACGTCTGTAAATGTGGCTCTGCATGTCCCGTCTCTTAACTTTTTTTTAATAAGTCTAAGTGAGCAATTCGTCTTTTCTCGTAAGCGTCTCTTGCCTTAGCTAAGTTTTCCATTGCCTTGTTATGGCGTTCTCTCTCTTCATCGGGCCGCAATTTACTAAAACATATAATTTTCTTCCAGAGAAGGCCAAAGCATTAAAAAATAGCTCCTTTCCCCCATCAGAACTAATCCAGACATCTTTTTTTAATCAATATTTTCTAGATTAATCTTTCTATGAATTAATATTTTCTGGGATAATCCCCTGTGTAACAAGAAAGTCTTTGACGCATCCCTGCAGTAATTACAACTATAACCTTAACAACATCCCCAATGTCTAACCTTCCCAGGTCGGCTGGCCTTATTTTAAACATGTTTTTTGCTAACACACTATAACCCATACTAAGGCCGCCAATTACAGCAGAATGGTAAATCGTATTGATAATCTTTTTTCACTCATCTTTTTACTAACTAAAAAATAATTAAAAAAATCATAAAAACGAAGACTGTCTATGTGCTTTTAATCAGATAATCTTTTGTTGTTAAAACAAAAAATAAGGTTTGCAACTAGTTTTGGCGAATCTTCTATCTTTCCCATGTTGGGCGGTTTTATTCCTAACAAACATTTTTCAAGGGTTGAATAAACTATTACACCAACGATAGGCACTGCATAATTAACCAACGTTAAACTCATGGTTTTAAAAGTATTATATTATTTTTTATTGCTTTTTTAAAATGGATTGTGACGAACTATTAAAAGTGTGAGGAGCAAACAGACACTCCGTAAGCTACTCAGCAGCCACTGCGTGGAAAACTAAACAGTTAATTAGGCACTGAACTAAGTGTTGCACAAATCCAAAAAACGTCTACTTCAACGTTGAAAAGTACTATGCTAGGTACAATGCAGTTAGGTAAAAAATGGTTAGATCAGTGGGGCAAACAAAAATTAGTTTATATGCTTAGTTAGTAAGTAAGATGGGCGCCGGTTGATTCAGAAGAAGATTTAAAATACGACTTATCACAAGATCCGGTTTTAAAAAAAGTCGCTTTGAAACTCTTGCATGTGCCCTGTAAATTTCAGATTTGGGACATTTTTATGGCCCATTCATCATGGGGTTGATTACTTTTAATCATATTAATTTTGATCAAATTAAATTTAATCGCAATAAAAAAATGAGCGAGAAGACGCCGCAGGACAGTCCACAGGAGCAGAATGTACCACAAGTGAGCCCACAAGTGAATGTACCACAGGTGAGTAATGTTACTAAACTAAAATCCGGGCGTGTTTTCGGCCGGCCATAGACTAGTTGAATGGCACAGACTGAGAAAAGCAAACCAATCAGCAAAACAAAAATTGTTAATTTGTAATACAACATCACACCAACAAAAGCACAATTAGCAACAACACAATTAATAACAACACAATTGCAATCAAACGATAAGATGTATTATTTTGTATTGGGAGTGCTGTTGTTGGTGGTTTTTTAGCATACAAATACCTAACACCATACCTAACAACAAAATCACAAGCCCCACAGTAAAAGAAGAAGAACCACCTTCTGCAAAAAAGTGCAACCTCCTGCTGTAGACCCATTTTCTATGGAATAGTTTTTTTAAGAACTAGATAAAGTACAAATTAAGAACTAGATAAGTACAAGTTAAGTTAGTTATAGAAAGTACTTTTAAGTTAAGTGCAAGTAAATTACAAGTTAAGTGCAAAAAATTAAGTTCTAGTTTTAAGTACTAGTAGGTTGTTAAGTTAAGTACTAGTTAGGTTCTTAAGTTAAGTACAAAACCAAGTCAGTCAAGTTAATCTTTTAAAGTTCTCCAATGCCTTACAGCAAATGAAAACTCAGGATTGACGAAGTTCTCTTGTTATTGTTAGAGACTAGTGATTTTTGTTAACACAGTTGTGTTTACTTGATGAAGAGTTTGAGCGCAGATTAACATTTGTGTGATAAAATACTTTGTTCTCAAAGAGAGCTTGCTTGTAGTTATCGTGAGTTATATTTTTTTTCAGCTTCTTTACTTATGCCCTTAGCCTTCTTTATTACAGAAGTCTGGCTGGCAACGCTTTACATCTTTGACCGCAAACCAACATATTCTTTTTTAACTGCCCATTAAGTTCATCCTTCATCTTTCCAATCACTTTTTGTTCGCAGTTGAATGTAAAGACTGTCTTTTGGATAGTCGCATGTGTCGTACCACCCATCAACTCCTTTAGCTACTTCTGTTTCTAAGTCTTTGTAAAAGTCTTCTGTGGGGACGTCTAGAATAAAAGAGTCAGCGTCTGTGTAAAAGGGCTCTTGCTTCTGGGTACAGTGGTTTAAAGTTTGTCATACAGAAATTTCTAGCATTAATAACTTTGACAACTCTAATACGGTAAAAACCAATAAACACCGGCTTGTCCAACTTAACATCCTTTTTCTTCATCATAATGCCAACCAGGCTGTCGTTAAATCTTCTAAAAATCTTGATAGTTGGGTTTAGAGGCCAACTTAATTGCTTGGTTTTTTTTGTAACCTAATTTCACATCTTTACGTTTGTGTGGATTTTCCATAGTTTTTTCCAAAACAAGCTGATGTTCATCATTTAAGAAGTCTTTTTCTGAAGCGTCAGTGGCTTGGGTTCTAAGATCAGTATTTTCTTGATGTATGGCCTCATAAAGGGCTCTTGATCAAGATAATTATTCTGTGAACAGCTCTTAGTTTCAGTCTGTGTTTTAAGTAAAACTTTAGGAGTCTGTAATGACACACATATTTAGTTTTTATGTCTAAGATTAGGGACAAGTTTGGTTCGATAGGACTCATCTTTAATCTTTCTGCGGCTAGGGGTAATCGTTGTGGAGACTGTGTAATTCTTTTGGATATTCTAAGTCTACTTCCAAGATTAGCCCCATTGGATTTTTCAGGGGGAAGCTGTGACAACCTACCTAACACAGTGTTAACATCATGAGGCCCTTTTATCATTGTAAAGTTTCTCAGTGGAAGCGGTTGACTCATGGCCCTCCCCTACAGATTGTTGGCATCTAAGTACATTAGATAGTTGGACGGTTTAGTGGGGATCATAGTCGTCTAAATACTTGTTGTTGGCTTTGCAGTAAAAGGGTGTGAGGCCCATGCTAATACCTCCCCTCACCCATCTTCAATCATCTGAAGTGTGGGTAGATCAGATAAATTTAAATCAATCGAATGTTTGTAGACTTTAAGAATGCATCCCAAGAAAGGCCTGGGGCAGAGATGTAATGTGATGAGTCTAAGCTGTAATGTTCATGCATGTAGATCTGTAATTCTGAAAGACGTCTGCCAAAACACACGTCAGCCAATAAAAAATTGATCATGATAATTACCCATCGTTTGGCAGGTAATTCTGTCCGGCTTTCGAGCGTATTCATAGTCAGCACAGTTTATGTCTTTGCCCCTAAGACTAGAAAAGAAAGCACCTTTAGGAGGAAGTGAGTCTTCATCAAACCTATCCCACGAGTTCATGTATCATCGGGGTAACGCCTTCACGCACCAAAAATGGATCAAAATATTGTTTAGTGATTGGAAAGTCTTGAGAGATCCTGCTAATTTATCCAAAACTCCCCCTCAGATTTTTGGGCAGATTTATAAAAGGATAAACAATCAAGAGTAACCCTCTTATATTTAGAAGCCCCTGCTTGCATGATAAAATGAGAATCGTAGCCTCGTAAGTTATGAAAGAAGATAGGCAGTTTCCATTTTGGGGGTCAACCTTAAGCTGAAGATTAAAAACTATTTTGCGCGCCCTTTGAACTTTCCCGTAATGTGATCGTGGTCTCTTACTGTCACGTCTTTACTGTTAGGTGTTAGCTCTAAGCCGCAAATCCCGCAATGTGCAGATGATTCATAACGTTCTTGGTCTTCGGAAGTCATAACAATGTCTGAAAGGATTGCGATGGGGTTTTCCTTATGCAGCTAGAGAAGAGTTTTCATATCGTAACATTTTTTTTTTCATTTTTTTTTTTCATTTCCCAGTTTCTCCATCTTCAAACTCCCCTCCCCCCTCCCCTCAAGTCCCCAAAACTTTGCCAGACAGTTCAGTTTTTGGCCTGCGCTTGTTTTTCCCGACTATTAGATTGTTCATCTATGTATTTGTCTGGGCTTTATCAAGTTTAAAAAAGGGGTGCTAGTCTTGAATAAAAGTTTACTCTGTGTTAGGTTTCCTTATGGAGCAAAACATACCCCACTTGTTTACTGCTACTCAATGTCTGAAAGGTTCAGTTCATTGGATAAACTGATGCGAAGCTGTTTCATCTGCTCTAAAAATCTACTAGCTGCGTTGGTGTCTCTGTAAATCTCAGGTGTTGGGTTGCCCCATCTGACCTAACAAAAATAAACCCCATAAGAACAGATCTGATGGTGGGTTAATAAAAGGGTTTTTTTTGTTCTTGCTGTTTGTGACCATAGTACTGCGGTAAGAGCAATTCAAAGCAGCATAAACCACGTACGGGCTCATTTGCATTTTGTGTACATTCTTAAAACTAACTTAGACCCTGGTTTAGGTGTGAGGAGTTCGGTTCACAGTCTACAAACTTTTACAATGTTTCTTATGACTGCAGCGCTTCAAAAGTTGGGATTCCTAACTAGCACCTTCTACAAAGCCCTTGTTTAGCATGATCCTTGATGTAAAAGCCACAAGTCTGCTTTTGTTCTGATTAATACATAATGCTCTTTGTACTATCTGCAAAAGGATCCAGTCTACATGATTCTTAAGTGATTCGCCTAAAGTAGGAGCGTTTGGAGAAATCCTTTGAGGGACTAGATTGTCTACTACAGACCTTGTGTATACGTTTACAGTGATTGGTTTTGTTTTGCTCTTCAAAATGAGATATACTTTCTATACTTACTGGAAAGTTTATGTTATCAAAGTTCAGCTCTTGCTTAAAATTTTTTCATAATTAGATACTCTGTTTGCATGATTTTTAACAGAATATAAATGCGCTAAAACACACCCACATAAAACACATGTTGTCAGAATTATGTATGTTTAAGACTGCTCGTTTTAAATCTAACTCTCTTGGAAGAGGAAGGTAAGATTGCCAACTATAGGATAGAACTTGTTTTTTTCATTTGATTTCAAGGACTGTCCCTTCAGACCAGCCAGAACCCCTTAACTTTGCCTCCTCACTTGCATGGTTAAACTGTGTAAACATGTAGTCAGCCCAGTTGAAAATTTAAGTCGCGATAGCTAATAACTTCTTTCTGTTTAGTTGAAACCCAGACTTCCATGTTACTATCATCAGGCGTTATTAATCAATCAGAACAGCCAACAACACTTTTGCTGGCGCTCCATCTGAAGAAACTCTGGGTTGTAGAGATTTGCATGTGGGCACGCTTTTTCCCGAACGTTTGTAGGGGTAATGATATCCATGTCTACTTCACTAAACGTATTGCTTAATTGTTTGTCACTATCAAATATTTCTTCCATCGATATAGTTTTCTATCCTCAAATTTACTTGTGGTCGTCATTTTTTAAGCCCACATATTTACATAAATTAAAAAAATAAATGTAATAAAAAATAAGTAAACACGCTTTTATTCTTCATCCAAGCGTTGCAACACTTGAAGACACGTTAACCTTACAATAACACCTGCTAATATTTTAGCTTTTTTTTAATCACTACAGTCAATGTTCATACTTTGATTGCTCGTCCAAATGTTCACTATGATCTTTTATATATTGTTTACATCATTCTCAAAACCAAATTCCTAAAATCAATGTTTAGTACTTTCATTGTTTCGTCAAAAAGTTTTTTACAATTCTTTAAATCAGATTCAATGAGTTTGGCAGCCATTTTTAAATCTAAAATAAATAAAAATTAATTGTAAATTCACTATTATTCATAGTCTTTTCTAATCGTAAAACCTGATCTTCATTAAAGCGAATAGCCACTCCTTCAGCGTCAGTAGAAACAGTCAGATTAGCATCTTCAGAAGCCATATTTCAACTAAAATTGCAAACAACTTTATAGCTGGTTGGGGCCAAGAATCTGGTATTTTACTGATGGCCCGCTTCACGCTTTCTCGCATATCTATGCGCTCAAAAAGATCAGTAATTAATTCTTCAAACCTGCTCTTAACTCTTCTCTATCAGCCTCCCGCTCCCAATCCAACTCGTAAAGTATATTAATAAGCTCTGAAGCTACTTTGGGCTTCATTTTTTAAACCAGATTAAAAACAAAATTAAAAAATAAGTAAGCCCACGGCATGGGCCTGTAACACACCCTGCAATGCGCTCCGCCAAACGATCAATAAGGCAGCTAAGGTATATTTTGAGCCCAGGTTTTTCCGCTCTCTCCCTCTGGCAGCAGTTGTAGAGTATTGATTGGTTGGTGGAGCGCATTGCAGATGTCAAGTGGAACTGGTAGGCCACTTGACATTCCCCGACACCTCCATCCCCTTTAGCACGCTTGACACCTTCACCCCAAGTCGCCCCCAAGTCACCCCAAAAACACCCCAAATCACCTCAAAATCACCCCAAGTTCTTAACTTTAAGAGAATGTAAATATACGCGTTTTTGATTTTTAAAGGTGCTTGAAGTAGAAGAGCGTATACTGTAAACCCTTAATTTTTATGCCCCTGGAGAGAATGTAAATATCTTCGTTCACGATCACCATATCTATCTTGCACGTAAGCCCCCATTTTAAAGTACCGATTACGTCGATTTTTGGCGGTTTTGCATGTTAAATTTTTGTTGTTAAAAAAGTGTTAATTTTGACCAAAATTAGCATGAGAAGGACGTGATTTGTATGTGAAAAGGGGGGTTTTCGTGCAAAATAAGATGGGTGGTCTTGAACGAAGATATTTACATTCTCTAAAGGCGAATGATCTTGTAAAATGCACTGAAGTCAATAAAGTCGCCTCACCCTATAAAAAAAAAAAAAAAAAAAAAAAAACACACCCCACCCCACCACCACTACCACCACCACCAACTAAATTCATGCTTACCACAACCAGGTAAAAAAGACGAAGTCTCACGATTAAGTTCCCTTACCTACATGTTAAAGATGAATCCGTTGAACAGGTTACATACTACAAAGTGCAAGGAATAACAATTGATAACAATGTTTAAATTTGGGAAGCTCACATCAAACAGCTCTCCAATATCAAACGCTTCTTCTACCTCATTCAAACAAGCTCTTTTTTTGGTCTCATATCCAACCATACATAGACTAATGGCTCTACTCTAGGGGCCTCTGCTAACGCTAACACCCTCAATCCAGTGCTAAGCCTACACAAGCGAGCACACTAATTAGTCCCCCTGGACCATAAAAAGGTTCAAATTCTTCCCCTTTAGTCTGAGATTAGAATACAACAAAGGAATCAAATGCACCTGAGTCAACCAAACAACACCAATGCTATCCAACCTTCAAACACCACTATTTTCAACCATTTATGTGCCAATGCTGACATATTCGCAATAAATCCACCACCCACCACCACTAACCCTCCTTGCCTTAAGTACGAACCTGACTATAAAGAAAGTGTTTTGTACTTGAAGAGCACATGCTATTCCGTTAGTAAGTGCGTCTTATGTAAGTACGTGTTTGTGTGTGTGTGTGTGTGCGTCTGTGTGTGTGTGTGTGTGTGTGTGTGTGTGTGTGTGTGTGTGTGTGTGTGTGTGTGTGTGTGTGTGTGTGTGTGTGTGTGTGTGGTGTGTGTGTGTGTGTGTGTGTGTGTGTGTGTGTGTGTGTGTGGCGCGCGCGCGCGTTTCTGCTACCTCCTGCCCATTTGTCATCATGTCGTTATGCTTGTATTCTTGTGCGACTCTCTCTCTCTCTCTCTCTCTCTCTCTCTCTCTCTCTCTCTCTCTCTCTCTCTCTCTCTCTCTCTCTCCTCTCTCTCTCTTTCTGTGCCAGACACTGTTGCAAATGTAGTTGGTGATATTGATGTTCCTTGTGATGATGGCGAAAATTACACACTTAACAGTGACGACGATTCAGTTCTTCTTGATAACACGCGTACCATCGAATGTGATGCGCTCAATGAATCAATAACAGCAGAAGAAATTCGAGCTGCTGTGCAAGTACTTAAATCTCGGAAGGCACCCGGCCCGGATGGACTCATTGGGGAATTTTACAAAAATAGCATTGAGCAAATATTGGCTTTCCTTGTTAAATTTTTTAACTATCTCTTTGATCTCGGGCTTTTTCCTGACGAGTGGTCATTGTCCATTATTCAGCCTCTGCACAAAAGGGCGATTTGAATGTTCCAGACAATTATAGAGGCATTTCTCTTCTCAATATTTGTAGTAAGTTGTATAGTTTTGTATTAAATAAGCGCATTTCAAACTGGATTGACGACAAGGGAATTGTTGGTGAAGAGCAAGCTGGATTCAGGAAGGGTTACTGTACAGCAGATCACATATTCACTCTCTATGCTATGGTACAAAAGCAACTTGTGAGACACAGGAAATTGTATGTAGCATTTATAGATTTCCGTAAAGCTTTTGATACTGTGTGCAGAGAAAAGTTGTAGATTATCTTGCACAAAAATGGCCTACAAGGCAAGATACTCAGTGCCTTAAAATCGATGTATAATGTTGTCAAAGCAAGGGTGCGTGTTGGCGGTGAATTAACAGATGTTTTTTTGTGCCCTCGAGGCTTGAAACAGGGGGAGGTCTGCTCACCTGTGCTTTTTTCGCTCTTTATAAATGAGCTGACGAAAGATGTGCTTGAATCTGGTCGCCATGGCGTTCAGTTGACGCCAGATTTTATTCAAATACTAATCCTCCTATTTGCTGATGATGTTGCACTAATATCTGATAGTGTTACTGGTCTTCAGACGCAGTTGAATATTTTGTCTGATGCAGCTAAACGTCTTGATCTCATTGTAAATATGGAAAAATCGAACATTGTCATCTTTCGGAATGGGGGATACCATGCCTTAAGGGAAAGATGGTTTTTTGATGATAACGAATTAAAAATTGTGAATATGTACAAATACCTTGGCATTCACTTGTCAACAAGATTAAGTTTTGTATATACTATGTCTGATCTCGCAGACAGGGCCAAGAAAGGAATTACAGCAATCATAAGAACGATGTGGTCAATTGGCGAGCATTCTCCTACCTTCTTTTTTAAACTTTTCGATTGTCAGATTCAACCCATTTTAACATATGGAGCTAAAATCTGGGGCTTGACGCAAAATCAAGAACAGATAGAAAGAATCCACTTGTTTGCTCTGAAACGATTTCTGGGTGTGAATATAAAATCGCCAAGGCATGTTATTTATGGAGAAACAGGCAGGTATCCTTTGTATATATTAACGTTTGTCAAATGTGTAAAGTTTTGGTTACGTCTTGTACAGATGGACAATGATCGATATCCCAAAAAGGCCTATGAAATGCTTTTAAATTTGCAACGCCAAAATTATGAAACATGGGCATGTAAAGTTAGAAATGTGCTGTATAAGTTTGGTTTTGGGGAAGTTTGGGAATCTCAAGGAGTTGGTAACGTTAACATCTTCCTAGCATGTTTCAAGGAAAGACTTATAGACTGTTTTAAGCAGGACTGGCATGCGTCTTTGGAGTCGCATACATTTTATAACGTGTATGCTTCTTTCAAGCAATCCTTCTCAATAAGTCCACATTTATGTGACATCAGTTACATCAAGAAGCGTAATATATATACGAGATTTAGAATTGGAATGTCTCCACTGAAATGTCATTTTTTGATGTATAGACCCTACCTGAACAGTGATGTGAATTGTCCATTTTGTCCCAATGTTCCAGAAACTGAACTCCATTTTTTGTTTGTTTGCCACCAGTATGAAAACCTTAGACAAGAATTGTTGCCTAGAAAGTTTTACAGACAGCCTTCCATGTTTAGATTTTCGTTGTTGCTTGCGAATACGAACAAACGCATTATGGAAAGGCTGTCCCTCTTCGTATTCAAGGCTTTAAGGTTAAGACACGAGAGTATGAATGTGATTTGATTTGATTATGATTTTGAATATTCACTCCATTGTATGGGCAAATGGCCTGATCAATTAAAACATTCCGACTCCGACTCTGTCTCTCTCTCTCTCTCTCTCCTCTCCTCTCTCACTCTCCTCTCTCTCTCTCTCTCTCTCTCTCTCTCTCTCTCTCTCTCTCTCTCACGGTTCTGCTGGAATGACTTGATTTGTTATCTATATGACATACCCCCCCCCCCTCCTACCATGGTGACTGGGCTATCATCATGCTTTGGGTTTTTTTTTCTCTATTTGCGTTTTATTTACATTCTTTTTCCTGGTGCTTCAACATCGATTGTCTGTTATCTCCTTGGTATTTTTTTGTTCGTCAGATTGTTCTAAACATGCTCTTTCCCGCATCTCATTCTCGCCTCTCTCTCCGTCTGCTTCCCTCCCTCTCTCTTTCCCTCCCCCCCCTTCTCTCTCTCTCTCTCCTCTCTCTCTCTCCTCTCTCTCTCTCTCTCTTGCCTTCCCTGCACTCCTTTCGCTCCTGCGTCTGTGTCTCTCTCATTTTTACTCTTTTCTTGTTCACTTCGTATCCTATTTTAGTTCTAGCCACATTTTGCACGCTTCTTTTGTTGCCTTATCTTATTTTGCATCGTTGATCCTACACAGGGCGAGGACAGAATTTTAAAAAACACATCAGTGTTTATCTGTTATCCTCGTAAATAAAGAAGTTTGTCTTGTCTTGTCCTGTTTCTTTCCTTTACACACACACACACACACACACACACACACACACACACACACACACACACACACACACACACACACACACACACACACACACACACACACACACACACACACACAAACACACACACACACACACACACACACACACACACACACACACACACACACATGGATACCCTGTCTACCCTCACCCCTCCCACAAACACATGCGTGTGCACCGACACACACCTTTACATACATATAAGAAAATGGCAAAGCCAGCTACGTTATCTTGAAGCTATCCACAATGCATTACTGTACAATTGTTCAGATGAAGTAGTTTCCATTTTCATTCTAACTGTGAATCGGTGCCAATGATTTTTTCTATTACTGTTCTAGACAAACAGCAACATTTCTACTCCAGAAATCCTCGCTTGATCATAATGTTCTTACCAGTTATCACGTAATATACATTCTCACATCAAGGTCCAAATTAAAAACAAACAAACAAACAAACGTCTGGCGTGCATAAACTCAATGTCTTTTGTTCTGTGCAAGTTGCATGTCGTCCTGCCTTAAGCGCCACATATGCTAGTGCCACATATGCACTTATCCATGAGAGAAATCTCCTGTCTTTGGAGATAGGAGAGGAGCTGACAATGTCCTGTTCTCAGTCTGACGATGGTGATATGTGGCGTCCTGTCCAGCTGGTAGATGCCGTCTTCCTCGGGTCCTGTCTGCAGACTCAATTTCAGTGTGTTTTGGAAGTGGCTTTTAAAAATGGTATTGACTTCGAAATATCATATTTGGTGGGCAGTTTGTTTCTGGTTGCTGCCTAGCAAGAAGAAAGAATTGGTCAGCTTATTCATTCCCTTTAATACCACAATGGGAAAGGATCCATTGCAATACCATGTTATTTTGGAGCCCAGGGTTTGAAGCTTCCTTGGTGTCCTAAAGAATCTGGACGGACTGATGACTTTGGAGAAGTCCTGGACAGTTAGTGACGAAAACCACATAGAATGACCGACGGTTTCCTGCATTTAGGAGGTCTGAACAGCATGAAGTAATGCGCAGGTTTCAGCTCCAAAGCTGGTGAAGGACTGATCAGTGAATCAGTGCCAGAAATACCATCAGGGAGCCGTATGCAGACACCTTCATTCCCATTTTGAACAGTATTTTTCTGTACAGCCATTTGTAAAGAATCAAATGTAGGTGTTTGAAGGTAGTCCCTGCTCAGTAATTTCAGATTTCCGAGATTTCAGTGTCTTCTTTTGCTCCAACTCCCAAATGTCAGGTGCAGATGGGAGTGTGAATTCACAGCTCAGTGAGAGTTATTCACTGTGTTTGTGCGGAAGCGCCTTCCTCTAGATCATTCAGACTTTGTCGTTTAATTCAATTCTTGGTCAGATCCTGGAGCTCTGCGTGCAGAGGGTGAGATGGAAGCCTTTTCATTTTCTCTCTTTACCTCAGGAGTTTCTCGTTTCTTCTACCGGAGTTACAGGAGGCCAGCCACGTTCTACATTACAGCTATGAAATTGGTTTCATGTTTGCCTGTGATGACTCAGCGGCTGGCATTTTGTGTCTTCTCCAAATGGTCTGTTGCTTTTAGCTGATGTAGACCAGAAGATTGAGACATATTCCATGGAGTTGAACAGATCCTGCATGCACTTGAGTCAGGATCATCATGTTGGCACCCTGCTTGGTAGCCGCCAGTTTCTTCATCACAACCATCTCCTTGATCAATTTCCAGCGCATCGTGTTGATGTGAGTGGACCAAGTGATGATGATGTAAATAAATAATAATAATGATAATAATTATAACAATAATGATAATGAAAATAACTTGTCAATAGTAATAATGATAATAATAATAATAACAACAACAATGGTACTGTAATGATGATGATGATGATGATGATATGATGATGATGATGATGATGATGATGATGATGATGATAATGATGATAATAATAACAATAATGATAGCAATAATAATAATGATCATGATAACAATAACAGTAGTAATCAAAATAATGATAAAAGAAGAAGAAGAAGAAGAAGAAGAAGAGAAGAAGAAGAAGAAGAAGAAGAAGAAGAAGACTGATCAGCCACTGTGGCGAAGTTGTTAGCGTCACAGAATCTTGGCTGGGTGGTCGTGAGCTCCATTCCCATCAGCGCCATGTGGGATTTTTCTGACCCGACCGGCTCTTACACAGAGTTGAGTTTGGTATGGGCTCTGTTGGGAAGACTGGGACCACACAGTCGAGTTTCATCCACTTAATGGATGCGGCTCTGAAAGTGTTGCTCAAATTTTGACCAAAACTGCAGGTGTCTGCATCTCTCGGGCCTGGTTGACGCCGGGATATGTTATAAAAGGAAGTGTAGAGCGTAGCCCTGTCATGCAGTCTCAGACCGGAATAGAAATCGGTAGCATCATCTTCATCATCTACATTCTCATCGATTAGCACAAAAAAAGTCTCGAATTCTGTGGCCCTTCATGCCCTGCTCTCATGGTGACCTCAGTTTTGATATCCCCTTCACGTCTGTGGCCTTGATTTGATTCCGTCGGGGTCACCGGTATTGGCGAGTCAATGGGGGCTGTTGTTGGACGAACATGGTGGCACCCTCGGGTGGGAGAGCTCAATGACGCCGGCTCCGCGACTAAGCAATTATTGTCGTCAGTGGGGGGCTTAGTAGGTGGTGTACTGCGTATGTTGGATCAGAACAGGCGCCACTGAACACCACCGAAGTGACTCGGCGGCAGTGCAGTGTCTCCTCCGGTGGGTTGCCTCTTGACAATTTTGAATTTGACTGCTCCTTGTTGATTGTTGGTGCTGGGCTGCGGTGGGACTAACCGGGCTGTGGCTGTGGACGGGGTGTTGGAATGCCCTGGGTGCACTGCCACTGAGGTGGCACAGAAGATGGGACAGCAAAAAACAAACAAACAAAAACAAAACAAAAAAACAATATCATCATCATCATCTTAAAAAATAATCTAAATGATAATACTGAAAAAGATAGTCGAATAAAATCTGAGAACCATAGAATTGCAGGGTTTCAGGGTTGATGTTTCTGACAAGGTTGAGGATCCCTTCCTTTTGGTAGTTGGCTCTAGCATGTTAAAAGACATCACATCCTCTGACAAGAATCGGTGAACATCACTTTATTGCTTTCTGAGGAATTCTTTAAGTTCACGCTTTTCATGCAAAGACCTTCACATTTACATAGTCATGTTAAGAAACCAGTAACAACACATTTACTCCATGCAGCCAAGTCAGCACAAGACTTTAATGTTTTGAAAAAAAAAGCCCTAAATATTTGTGTATTGACTACTTTCATCTCAGAAAGACTCAGTAGATACCAGTGTCCATACGCTGCAAGAAACCAGCCTTTACAAAAATGATTATGCTTATTTTGTTCATATTTACTTTACTTTTAATTTCATTGATGATTCCTACAAAATATTCAGGTGGTTTTGTAACCATTGTGTTTTTAAATATTTGTACATTCTCATCTGCAAAAAAGCAATAGAAATAGTTTTGCAGTGGTTGAATGGTTGATGTAAGCCTTCCCTTGCTACTGATGTCACCTGCTGATTCGTTAACAAATAACGAAAGTAATGCAGGGCTGCAAACATTTCTTTGCTTAACCCCACGAAGGCAATTAATGTAATCTGTGAAAGATTACTCATTTCTATCTCACGTCTTTCAGTTACTATGCATGCTTATCACAAAATCAAACATTTACCTTGAATTCATTTTTCTGTAGGACAGATCACAGCTACTTCCTCGAAATAATGTCGAAGGCTTTCTCAGAGTCAACTATGCAGCACCTTATTTACGATTTCGAGACAGTTGTTTCTGTATAGTAGCAAACATGATCTACTGTTGAATGCTCTTTTCTAAAACCAGCTCGATGTTCACTATTGATACCAGGCATAATCCAAATCGTAAGAAATGATATTATGGTGTGGCTATAAAAACTTAAAAACCTCTGTAAATTGTTACAGTTTGTCTAAACTGCCATTCATATGTAATGGCTGTATGAAAGATTCGTAACAGTTTCCTGGTAAATACCTTGAATAAGCAGTTCGTTAAATACTTTTTTTCCGAAGAGATTAATGACTGCATCTAATGCGCTCTTAAACTTTCTCTAATTATGCAGTCAAGCCCACATGACTTTCTACTTCAATATTTATAAATGGCATTGGCTATTTCGGTTTATATTTTTGGGGCATTTACTACAATCAAAATCAGCTTTTGTGCATTCTTGCATCATTTGATTGTTTACTTTACTAATAATTTCAGAGCACCTCCACATCCTCTAAAAGGTCACAAAAGGGGTCACATCATTTATATTTGAATAATGTTTTTTTTTTTCAAAAGTGCGTGCGTTTCAGTGCAATCTGGGTCACCCTTATGATGAAATAATAAAATAATAATAATAATAATAATAATATAATAATAATAATAATAATAATAATAATAATAATAATAATAATAATAATAACTATAATAATAATGAAATCTTATATGCGCCCACCTCTGATGAGCTCAAAGCGCTTACAATGTGTGAATAAAGCATAAACTACAATTCACAGCTGTATTCATGTCAAAGATATAAAGAAAATAGAGGCAAACCTTCATAAATATTAAGCAAGAAATAAACAAGTCACAGATATCTCACATAATTAAAATCACTCAATGACATGATGAATCTCAAATATACAAAATGCAAGCGCATGCACACACACACAACCCCCCCCCCCCCCCCCCCCCACACGCACACCACACACACACCATGATCACATTTCATGAATAACATGTCAAAAGATATTTTGAAAAAAAAGGACACAGAAATGCTAAGAAGAAAAAAAAAAACCATCACAAAAACCATTTTAACATAGGCCTAAACAAATTTCTGTTGGAAACAAACAGAATCATGTCACGCTGTGCACACATGCATGCACGCACTCAGCTCAGCATTCACTCCGTGCACACGCAATCTCTCCAAACAACCAGAAGGCGCACTACAATAACTCTTCTTCTCCCCCTCCTCTCCAGGGAATAATTTACTAAACGATAACCAACTTTTCCATCATAACAACACGTTTGTTTTCCAATTTATAACTTCAGAGAATGTCTTTATACGGGTTACACGACCACCCATGTGATTCTGCCCAAAAAAACCCCTTTTCACATACAAATCACGTCCATCACATGTCAGTTTTGACCAAAGTTAACACCTGTTTCACAAAAAATTAACACACAAAAACCTCTAAAATTGACGCATTTAGCACATTGAAACTGAGGTTTCCGTGCAGAATAACATGGGTGATCGTGAACCCGTATAAAGACATTCTCTTACAGGGATATGAAAAATCTAATGGTTCACAGCACGCTCTGACTGAATTAGCTTGTACTTAACTTAAGAACCTAACTAGTACTTACTTAAGAACATAACAAGAACCTAACTAGTACTTAACAAGAACTTATAATTTACTTACACCTTACTTGTATTTACTTTCTGCACATCAAACATAAAAAGTTACTTTTCTTAACTAACTTAAATTGTACTTAATCTAGTTCTTACTTGTACTTTATCTAGTGCTTAAAAAACTATTCCCATAGAAACATGGATCAAACTGTCAGAAGGTGGCCTTTTATTTTGCAGAAGGCGTTCTAGCATCTTTTCTGTTAGGAGGGGCTTGCGGCTTTGTTCTGTTAGGTTATGGTGTTAGGAATGTTTTTATGCTAAAGAACCCGACCCCCAGCAACAGACAGCAGCGCCCAAAACATAAAGAAAATATACCTTAATCTCGTAATGATTCGTGTTGTTGTTAATGTGTTGTTGTTGGTGTTGGCAATGCTGCGTATTACTATCTATACAATTTTTGTATTTGCTGACGTGGTTTGATATTCTCAGTCGTGTATCATTCAGCCAGTTTACCCCCGTCACGGCGGGCGGGGCGTTAGGGCTCGCCTCAACACGGCCCAGGGACTTTTAGACTTAGTAACATTTTACACACTTGCGGCTACATTGTACTTGAGGGGTACATAATTCACTTGTGGTACATCACTTGCTCCCCCGCCTGCGGGTATGACCTGGTGGCGTCTTCCTTCTCCCTGATCGCTCATTTGATTTTTTATAATGCTATAAGATTTAATATGAATCAATATTAAATATTATTAAAAGTAAATTAATCCCATGATGAATGGGCATAACATCGTCCCGTAAATCTGTAGTACATGTCACATGCAAGAGTATTCTAGTGACTTGTTTAGAAACCGTTATCTTGTTGATAATTCAAATTTAAATCTCTACAGAATCAAAAACCTGGTAGCCACCTTACTATACTAACTTAGCATATAGATCTAATCCATTGTCTGACCCACGAACTAACCATTTATTGTGTGTGACCCTAGCTTTTCGTTCGTACCTAGCATAGTACTTCTCAACGTCTGAAGGTAGACATTTGCGAATCTGTTCATTACTTAGTTCAACACCTAAAATACTGTTTAGATTTACACACTGCAGCTGGCAGAAATATAATCTTCTTTATGGCAGTTGGTCTGTTTTGAGTGTCCCTATTGCCCCCCCTGCTCGCACACGACTTTAAAAGTTCGTCACAATCACATTATTAATAGAAAGCAAATAAAAAATAATATAAGTCTTTAAAAACCATGAGTTTAAAAAATAACGCTGTTAAAAATGCAATTGCCTTATCGTTGTGTGTATAAAAGACTATATCAACCTCTTGCTAAAAATGTTTGTTATCTGCAATCAACCACCCAACAAGGGGAAGAAAGAAGATGTCGCAAAACCTAGTATGCAAACTTAATTTTTTCGGCAATAACAACAAAAGATAAATAGAGATAAACAAGCACATAGACAGCTCTTTCGTATTTAAGAATAATTTAATTATATATTTAGAGTTTAAAAAAAAAGAGGAGCTGAAAAAACGATTATCAATACGATTTACCATTCTGCTTGATTAGCGTCGCATAGTAAAGGCTATAGCGTGTTAGCAAAAAACAAGTTTAAAATTGACGTGCCGCGGCGGATCTAGGAAGGTTAAGACATTAGAGGACGTGAAGTTAAGGTAAAAGTTGTAATTACTGCAGGGGATTGCGTATCAAAAGACTTTCATGTTGCAACAGGGGATTATCCCAGAAAATATTAGTTCAAATGAAAGATTAATTTAGCAAATATTAATTATATTAAAAGATGGGCGGATTAGTTATGATGAAGAAGGAGCTAATGTTATAGTAAATTGCGGTACTCATGAAAACGAGCAAGACATAACAAGGCAATGGAAAATTTAGCTAAGGCCAAAGAGTAAGCGCTTATGAGACATAGACTAATTTTCCCACGTTTTAGACCCCTTAATAAAAAGGTGAAGAGGAACATGGAATTGCGCCAAAAGACTTTCTATTGACGCATGGAAAACCCCAGAAAAAATATTAGTTTCATATAAAGATTAATTCATAAGAAAATATTAATTTTAAAAAAAGAAGGCGATTATGTAGTTTTAAGATGTAGGTAGGGGGACAGTCTATTTTATGCCTTGGCTCTTGCTCTATGAAGCAATTAAATTTTCAGAAAATTTGCGGATCCGATGAAGAGAGAGAACGCCATAACAATGCAATATAAGATTTAGCTAAGGCAAAGAACGCTTTTTAACGAGAAAAGCCGAAATGCCCACTTAGACTTTATTAATAAAAATTTAAGAGAACAGGGGACCTGCAGAGCAACACATTACTAGACGTTGATGAGGCAATGAATGAGTAGTTACGTAGTGACAGGTGAAATGAAAGTTTCTTACAATTGCCAGCCCCGCCAGAACTTCCGACAATTATGAACCGGTCAGAAGAACAGAAAAAAAGCAGAAATTTGGGGATTATTGTGGGTTCATGGAGCAATGCATGTCATGCTCGCATAATTCATCTAAAAATCCAATACAAAACACAATTAGCAAATACAGTCCATCATATTTACAATTACTATTGTACTAAAATAATATATTCTCCTAAAGGTTATTGGAAAAGGAAAGACTTCTATTGGAAAAACTGAGAAAGCTGCAAAGTGTCTGAATCAAGTGCTAAAGTACTGTGTCTTTACAAAACAGGCAATTTGGCAAATATATCTGCCATGCCGCGCCAAAAGAAATAATAAAGGCCTAGATTTGTTATACCGTGCAGATCCAATGATACACCACGCAGAGTGGCGACAATGCTTTATCATCCACATGAAAAAATAAGATTAAAAAAGAAAGTAAGTTATGCCCTTACAGTTTGTTTGACAAGGCTCAAGATATAAAGAACGCAGAACCTTAAACGGATAAAAGCTCAACTGCTGATGGCTGTGGCATTACAACAAATATACATGCGGGCCCATTAAATTAAACTCCTAGGTAGTATCATAGTTGAAGAATTGAAAAGAGTTTTAAAGGTTCAGAAAACCAGCTGTTTTAAAAACACATCATGTTACAGTTTAAAGATGGATCCCCACAAGTGCAACCATCGATCACAAGCCCTAGGTTAGAAAAACATTAATAATAAGTCAAGCTGAACTCCTGTTGGACCCTATCAATATCAGCAGAATACATTAGGTGCGTGGCTACTAAGTAGCGCCTACACAGTACACAAAACGATAGTACAGAGAACGGCACAGCATTAGGGTTATAATAATGCCAACATTCTACGCGCCATGAACAATGAATAATTTACACAACAGTTTAAAAGCGCAGTAACGGCCAATCAAATTAAAAAAAAATTAGGCATAACAGAAGATTTCAAGGGACCAAAAACTATTGCCGTTTGGGACAAAAGTACGATACTTAGAATGCTCCTGGAGAGGCAGAATTCTATGTTATAATTAGAGCCACAGATACCTATATAGAGGTCGTAAAGATGTGTATAGAAGAGTTTGAAATAATCATGAAACAGACCTCTGCCCGTGTATAATTAAGATAAACTCTTATCTTCCTATCGTGCTACTATTTCCTAAAATGAAGGGTCCCGCCCCCTAAAGATCGTTTGTTTGTGAAGAGCGTGCTAGTTTACCAATCCGTGCCAAAACACAGTTAGGTTTAACAAAAAAACAATGTATTTAGTTTTTATAAACTATTATTTTGCTCTATTATTGTGGTTGTATACTGACGTTGAGTTTTGTGATTTATTCAATGGTTTTGTGTTATAAGCAATCAGTATCTAGCCCTGTCATGAATAAAAGTCTTTCTCACTCCTTTTGAAGTTCAATTTTGCTGTCGTCTATAATCATCACCGACAGCCATAAAAAGCTTCTGAAATTCTTCGTCCCCGTAATGTTATTCAACCTGTAATGAATTGCTTAATACTTAATCTTAATGAACAAGTTATGCATGAAGCTATATGGCAACAATGCAGTTTGCTTTTGTTAATTTAGGTTTTTAATATTTTTTTTAAAACAGCACTTACAACAATAGACAGAGGCTCCTAAACATAACCCAAGGGCGCTCCTAAGGTGCTAAAGGATGCTGGGCCCCCACCCCCACTAAGCTAAAACAGCAATTGCGAGGACCCATCACTTACGCTAAGCTACCGCTAGGATTGAGCCAGAAATAACATAAGAGAAGAGTATGTTAAAGTCTTTAGCATATTTCTATTCAAGTAACTCTAAATTACTTATGCCAAGTCGCTTTCTATTTCATATTTAAGTTCATTTATTTGCTTTAACCTAAAAACGTTTAGAACCTCCATATTTAAAAAAGAATATATTTTAATAATTAAATCTTATACAAATGCTTCTTAGTAATGGGCCATCTGCAGCAGCACTTCAACAACAGAGTAAAACGCAATAAAAACAACATACTTAATGAAAATAAGTCTGAGTACTGTTAGTTTGGCTTGAGTCTACCATTGATAGATAACCTTGTCGGTATGATGCAAGGGTGTTTTAATTTCATCTCCGTATTATAGTAATTGCAAAAACAGAGCTTAATAGGAGCATCCAAGTTTTCAGCCTTATTTTGTATGCCCTCTAATAAACTAAGTTCTGGCAAAGCATGATCGCCCCAACTCCATCGGATAAATAAATAAACTAAAAATCATTGACATTTGCCTAGGAAGTGATTCTTTGAATTTTGAGATAAATTCTAAAGCTGACAGTGTCACCGAGCCAGGACCCCCACTCAAGCTAAGTGACTTCTTTCCTCTGAACATAATATTCAGCATCTCCTGCATGTTGTAATTTCAATCTGTTATTTCTGTTGTGTTACCTGGAACAAGGCTAACAAGACAGGTCCTCTTCATTTAGGCTTTTCTAAAATTGTTTTCTTATCAAAGGAAAGACATTGGGTCAGTCGTAGTTCTAACTTTAAATTCCAGACAATTGTCCCAGGAAGGTACAACTGCCCAAGCGTTTCTCTCTTTAAGCAAGTTGTATTCGACGTTTGCCAAAATCGATTGAGCTCTTAAATTCTTGTATCTCTTGCTAGGTGCAAAATGATGCAGCTGGGCCGTTTTTTGTCTTTCAATTTCTGTTCGTTGTAAACCCCGTCATCTGTATATTCAAATTCCAATAAACATTTCCTGCACTCCTATTAGATCAACCTCCATAGTTTGTGTCTGCTTAGGTACTTGTAGAGCTCTACTACTGCAACGCAAGTTAGGAGGCTAGCTCCGCTTTTGATTCTGGCCTCTACGAGACATTCTTTTTTATGAATATTAAAATTATAAGTAAAGCATAAAAATTGTTTATAAGCACTCAATAATAAACAATCTACAAATAAACAAGACATATTGAACTGAGGGTCAGTCCGTAAGCATAGCTTAGCCGTTGCTTAGATCTTTCTAACTGTACCTTATTTTTTTTAGCTCATCGTTTGTCCCTTATTATATATTTTTTCACTTAAACATATCTTCAAAACTATCTATGGTCGACTTAGTGTAAAATAATACAACCGATTTTAACTGCGATCAGAAAGTCTTTTAAGACTGCATTATATTTTTTGAGTTAAGAGCCGACACAGAAACTAGGGCGTTACGTCCACTAAAGGCTAGCATTGACAGGGCTATTTCTTTTAGATTTAAACAATGTCTTGTACAGGCCCGAACAGTCATCAATAATAAACAGTGTTTTCGAGTTTGCCCTCAAATATTCTATAGTATTGTTCTAAACAGCCGCTCAAGTTTTTCGCTAGGACAACTAAACATATAGTTCTCGACCTTGTCCTAGGATAAACTTCCAGTTCTTTTGTAAGACTTGTTGCGCATTAATTGTTGTGGCAGAATATTATATAACAATGTGTTTCGTAGTGAAACCTGAATATTGTTTGATAACAAAATCAATTACGAAGACAATTTTTCTGTATTCCCCACACGCATGATAAATCAGCCCCATATGAGAGACACAGTGTGGATCAATTTGGCAAAACGTTCAAGCTATCACATCTGGTTATTTTATTAGAATATTTCATCTAAATTTTAATAAGCCGCGTCTTTAGCCTGTTACATCCTTCAAAAATTTGTTTTTTTTAAACTGAAGCATTCACAAACCCATAAAAAGGTGTAGGCATTTTTATTGGGCCTTTTCCGTCTGCTTTCTTGTGAATTTTATTTGTATACCATCTTGCCCTAATGTCCTGTTCTCGTCACTTCCAACCCAAACTGTTTGTCCCAAAATGTGTACACTAAAATCAGCGCACAGCCCATATTTTGGATATTAAATAGTACCTTACGCGAGTCTTACACTCATAAAGGCGAAGAGTATTATCTACATACGCCGATCAAACAGCAGATCCCTTTGCCTACTCTCCAGCAAACACTTTCTTATTTCCTCAAAGAGTTAGGATAGGTAAAAGTCGCGCGGCCCGAATACAACAGATCAGACTTGCCATTTATTAGCACAAGAAGTGACAACTTTCTCAAATTTTTGGATATAAAACGCTCTGATATCTCTCTGAAAAGGGAGTTGTATCCTTCATAAACAATAAACAAAATACCTTTTTAAATACATCAGAGACTGATTTAGTATTATGTACCAGAGAAGTCTCGCTTGTTTATAAATTTTCTGTAATAGGCGTGTAAAACTCCTAACTACAAAATAAAAGTAACTGTTTTAATTATATATACAGTGTTAAGAATTTGTTCTGGCCAGTTCGAGGGTTAGTAATCAACAACAAACAAGATAAATGTCGCAAAGCTTGTATTAGAGCTAAAGGATCTTCAGAACCATAACACCAGAATCGCTAAGGTACTTAAATAGTTAGATCATAAGTAATTATTCTTATAGGCGCACCGTTGATAAAGATGGCATAAGCGGACTATTAAACTAGCTGCAACATCGAGAGTGAAGCAGTCAAACTGTTGCCAAATGCTTCTGCTACTAGCCTCATCAATTTAACATAAAACTTTGGCATCGCCCGCTTACTAGTCTGTGCCTTGAGACCGTTTTAGTCTGTATTCGCCTGATAAAACTTATACTTTGTTCTATCTTATTTGTTAGGCATCGCATAGATACAGAAATAGAGGGCAAAAATGTCCATGCCTTTCGCTTAGGTACAAGAAACTCTTTTCTCTGCCCTCCAGTTTTAATTACTATATGTTTAAATAACGATTGCCCTGCTAAATATAAGCACAACAAGTAAGCTTAAAGGATGCCTGTCGATTTAATATCTATTTTGAATGAGAAAGTTTTTAGATTGGCCACGGCATATAAACATCGTCAGCGCCAAAGAACCGGGAACTTAATACTATTAAATTTTGTCTTGAGGCTTAACAGTTGTGATGGAGTATTAACACTATGAACAGTTTGCCTATAACCTTATACGCCATGGGTTTCCTTCATCTTTTTTCTGAATGTATCGAGGTCACACCGCTATGAGTACATATTTTAAGTTAAAACAAAAAAGAATATAAATAAAAAATATGGATGAAGGATTAAGACTGCCACTTTGATCCCTATTGAAGATAGGAAAGATGAGAACAGAACTGGGGCCCTGCATTGCAATAAGAGCTGAAGAAGCAGGGTTCTATACTCCCACATTCGCAACGACCAAGAACTATTGTCGATAAAGAATTCAATCATTCAATATAATCTTAGTACAGAGCTGCATGCGGTGCTTGAACCTATACGAAATTGAGGAAGATGCGGCAAGTTGTTTATATAAAAACTTGTTGCGGAGGACGTTTAAAAAAAGCCTACTTCAAGGCGCAAAACCCAAACGATGTTCTAATAAAACTAAGCACAATAAGGCCGAAAACTACCGCTATTGCTAAGCAGAACCAAAATTTTTTTTTTTTTTTAAACCTTTTAGAGCTTAGACGCCGAAGCCTTTAGTCGTTTAGCAGAACGATGGAGCTGTGTGGCTGATTGCCAACACAATGCTAGATATACAGAAACATACCCTCGTCGAAAGATTTTAATCAAACAGCAGATGAACAAATACAGAAGATTTAAACGATTTAAAGTGAGATACAATCAAGAAACAGTAGGCACAATTGATGAATCCACCATTGCCTGTGCGTTGACCTCCAGGGTCTTTGTTTGGGACGGATGTTTAGGGGGGGGGGGGGGGTGGGGGTTCGGACAACAATAAGAGAAGAAATCTAATGCCAGGCAAGCAAAACATAAGTAAGCTAGAGAGGGAGATAGAAGAAGAAAAAAATAAGCTGGCTGATAACAATTTTAGGGCAAGAAGAAAAGGCTAGTATACAGCAGAAAATACAGAATTTAAAGGGCGGAAAAGGGAAGGGAAGTTAACGTGATTTCTATTCTTCAGGAGGAAAACTATAGATCTCAAACAACCATATTCAAAGAAACTATAAAGAGAATACTTCATGAAGGAACACTACAACTGGCATAAAGAATAAGGTATTTTCTGTTCAGAGGAAGAGGGGATTACAGTAGTTATTATCTTAACGGCTGTTTGGGTTGCTATCACAGCCACTTTGTATTTTCTGTCTTTTAACAGGCCAGTTGTCATCCACAACAGTGGGCAGTAAACACCTCCAACACCTCAACCTTGGTAAAAGTGTTTGAATAGAAAACATTGCATCATCAGGCAAACTTATCTAAAAGAAGTTAGCCGACAAAAGCGCTTTGAGTTCATTCTTCAGTGGCATAATAGGCCAGTGTTTGTTAGGTTGGCAGTTTGTCACTATAGGCAAAGGATGCTGGATAAATATGTCCGGACATCTGTGGGGCGTATAGGATCGCAAGCTCTGGATTAATTTTTTAGTGAAATAAAGTACAGTCTAATCCAGGTGAAATTTAAAAACTAGCAACCGAAGGGACTGTCTTTTGTCGCTTTGTGACAAGTCAGAAGTTAGGCACGATTAACAGGTGGATTCTTTCCTGACTGCTTTCAGGCTGCGTGGGGTTTTAATAAACTGTTGGATGGATTCGCTACTCAAGGGTCTCATATAGCAGTATCTGCTAGTCTTCAGGCTAGGTACGTTTGTATAAAAATGGGATGGGGCGGGCCTTGTGGTGTTAAAGCATTATAGTATTGTATCCTAAGTCTTGGGTCGTCTCCATCAATGATGATTTTCGATATTTTTAAATCAGTATCATAACCAATCTGTATACTTAAGGTCATAGGTACATGTATAATCCATGGCCTGCAACAAAGTCAACCTTTGACCCTAGCATGTGTCAAAACGTCCTTGATACCTTTGTAGTGCTGGCAGACAAATCAACGCATGAGTTAATAGGCATCTCTAAATTGGCTAGCAATTGTTTTTCTTTCCAGGGCGTCAAAGCCGTGTAGACTGATCAACTAAATGCTAGACTTGTGGGTCTGGGCTTGCGCTCACAAAAACAAAACACCAAACGTATGGTCCTTATGGCGTCGAATGACGTCTATGCACACCATGCATATGTATCGGCAACTTTTTACTTATCAATGATACATGATGTATTCCAGAGAGATTAATGTAGTATTGAGTTCTATGGATCCCAAGATCGAAGCTAGTTTGCATTTGGTTGAAAAGAGGTGTTGCCGGTCCAGTAGTCTATAATATAGGGTTCTCTCTTTTTGCACACCACAACAAAATACAATGTGTCCTAACCCATGATTGCGGTCGTAACTTTGTCTAAAATCAGTTTAAAGCTTAATGTTAAATTCTTGCAACTTCTTTCATAAGCATTATTAGTCCCCATAGGGCTTTAAAAGGATAAAACGCGTAAGTCGTTATGGTAGTTGGGTAACACGTTTGTAGTTCAGTTTAGGTTCGATTCTGTTCATTAATTTTAATGTTCAGGTGGTTAGTATTCGTCTGTACTGGTAATAAACATGAAAAGTTGATATACTGACGCATACCCAAGAGATTAGGGTGTTTTTTAATGTTTATGCATATGACAACACACGCAGCCAGTATTTGCGCAGTAAATTGGCAAAATTAAACTGAATCATGGAAAAAAGAGGTCCATAGGTGGGATGACCATGCTGATGGCACTCTATCATTATTATATAGGGGATTTAAATATCAAAGTTAAGGCTTTACAAGTCCTGACAAGGAATCCGTATGATCGCAGCTACAGCAATGGCTAAATTTGCTGCAAAGTCCAAAGATTTTGGGTTTTATAAACGCACCTACATTGTAAGTAACTGATGTTTCAATATAGTGAAAAGCTACATTGTTAAATTAGTTTTTTTAAATAGTTTTTTTTAAAATAGTTATAAAAGAAGATGTACAATCAAATAAATAAGCAAAACGAGCTAGATGTACTTAACTGTAGGATGCCGCAATTGAAAATAGACTCGGCGATTGTAATGGGTCGCCCTTAAAAGAAAATGGGTTTAAAGTAAAATGGGTTAACATAACATGAAAAAAGAGGCTAAGAAGTAACTGGGGAGGGAATATTAAGGACGGGCAAGGCAGTCTAATAAAACATGGTAAAAATACCCGATAGGTAACTACAACATTTTTTCTTTAAGAGAAGTATTTAGCAATTTTAAAGCAATAAGTAAAAATTAATTAGGCAAATCTTATAGTCTTCAATGAAAATTGGTTCCAGAACCTTGAAGAAAGAGACAGTTACGTTTTTCCTAGAATCCTTGTCTCGAAATTTAGGCTTTATTACAGTGGAGAAACATATCATATTAAAACACATAAGTACTAAAAAGAGACTAAATTAGTAAATGAAGAGACCGCGTATAGCGACTTCCGAATTTTCTACGTAAACTCAGTATATTTATGTTACAATAACAGAACATATTTATAAAAAAAACATGATAGTCTAATTATATATAATTGCTAGTCCATCAACAGAACAAAGAGCGTTGCATCCAGTTAAGGCGGGTGATATGTGATTATCAACTATAGTACTTTGACGGAAAGCCAGTCAATTTAAAGACTAAATATAGGGATCTATAAATTCATTAAATGAAAAAATAGACAAAAAACGATATGTGGACTGGTTCGCCCATGTATAGACAGAACGTGAAATCAAAAATGTACTTAGATTAGAGTATCAATAAAAGGTAGATAGTAAGAAGTGACTCATTCCCGCGGGCGAAATGAATATCTGAAGTAGTGTTAGTGTCGAATTAATCTTTATAAAGTTTTACTCCAAAGGCCCTCATCATATTAATAACTCATTATTGACTAAATTGTCCCCCATTCACAGTAAGATAATGTTAGAGTACTATGAATTCTTGTTAACTACAGCAGTTGTGGTTTACTTGATGAATGAGTAGAGCGTCAAAATAACATTAGTAGTTTAACTAGAAATGCCTTTGTTTACAAAGGAGAGCTTGCATTGTAGGTTAATGCGTGAGGATTAAATTTTTTTTGACAACATCTTAACTTAAAGCTTTAGCCTTCTGTCATTACACAGGAAGTCTACTGTCAAGCAACGCGGTAACAACTTTTGACCGCAAACCAAGCATATTTCTTTGATAACTGTCCCATAAAGTTTCAATACATCCTTCATCTTTCAATAAGCTTTGTTGTTCACAAGTGAATGTATAGGATGTCCCTTTAGGATAGTCACATGTGGTCGTACCACCGTAACGCCATACATTTCCTTTAGCCACTTCTGTTTCTAAGATCCTTTATAGAAGACTTCAGTTGGGACGTTCTAGAAAAATAAAACTATCGGTGTCTTTTGTAAAGGCCTCTTGCAATCAGGGTAACCGTGGTTTAAAGTAGTCCATACAGAAAATTCTAACATCAATAACATTGACAACTCTAATAGCCGAAAAATGGCCGAATAAAACACCGGCTTTGTCCAACTTTCCTTAATTCTTCATCATAATTCCAAACCATCCCTGTCGTAAAATCTTTCGTAAAGTCTGATATGTTAGGTTTAAGGCAAACTTAACTTTCTTGGTTTTCATTTGTAAAACTAATTTTAACAATCTTTGCGATTGGTGTAAGTTTGTCTCCTGGTTTGTGCCAAAAAAGCTGTGTATCATTCAGGTTTGTAAAGAAGTCGTTTTTTCTGAAGCTTCAGTGGCATGGGTTCTAAGAATCAGTAATTCCATTCTTGATGCAATGGTCTCATAAATGGCTCTGATCAAAAGCTATGATTCTAGATCAGCTGTAATTTCAATCCGGTGTCTTAATAACACATGTACCAGTCTGTAATTGCACCATGAATTAGTCTTGTGCCTAAAAAGTGGAACAAGTTTAGGCCGTTGTCAATATGGATCACATCTTTAATCTTTTCCTGCAGCTAGGTTGGATAATGCGTCTGTGGAGAGTCGTGTAGCTCCATTAAGGTAATCTAAGTCTACTTCTAATATTATCCTATTGGATTATTAGAGGCGGAGAATCTGTGACAACATACTAAACCAGGTCAAGAATTAACATCTATGATGGCCCATTTTATTACATTCTAAAGATTCTCAGTGGAAGCGGCTGACTCATTGCGCCCATCCATCTACAGAATTAGTTGGCGTCCACAAGTAATATTAGAGGATAGTTTGGGTGGATTTAGTGGGATCATATCGTAGCTAAATACTTTTTGGTAGGATCTATGCTGTAAGGATGTGTAGGCCAGAGCTAAATACCCCCCCGCTTAGCCCCATCTTCAATCAACTGAAGTGTGGGGTAGGTCAGATATTTATGTCAGAAACTGAAGTGTTTGTAGACTTTAATATAAGCTTCCCCAAGATAACCGGTCTGGGGCAGAGATGAGAAATGTAAGAGTTCTTAATTAGTAATTTTTCATACATGTAGAGTCAGTAATACCGTTAAAGACGTCTGCCGTAATAAACGACACGTCAGCCAATAAAATATGAATCGGTGAATAGTCTCCCATTTATTTTTCACAGTGGGTAATTCCTGTCGCAGAGGCTTTCTGTGCGTATTACATAGTCAGAGCATCAGTTATGACTTTTGCCACTAAGACTGAAAAGAAAGCGCCTTTTAGGGGGAAAGCAGATAGTCTTTTCATCAAAACCTGATCCCAAGAGTTATGTATTCATAAGGTAGTACACCTTTACGCACTAAAGATGATCAAAGTAAATAAATATTGAAAGGAAAGTCTTCGCGTAGCGATCCTGCAAAGCATATCTAAACTAGCCATGCAGATGTGGTGAGGCCGATTCATAAAAGAGATAAAGAGTCAAGAGTTAAAAGACCATGTTACTGTTTTCTGAAGACATGTGCAATTCTAGCGAAAACCCTTTAAAATTCTAGAAGAATTCGACTGCCATGCATGATAAAAAGAGAATGCGTAGCCTCTTAGGTTGTGAAAGAAGATAGTTCAGAATCCATGGACTAGGGTCAACCTTAAGCAGAAGATTACAATTGATGTGTGCCCTTGCCCCACTTAACTTTCCAGTTCTTTATGAACGCGTTGGTCGTCCTATACTACTCTTGCCGTTGACTTAAGTAATTCTAGTATTGCACATGCAACAGTGAGTAGATTAGTCATCACGTTTTCTAGTGCCCTCAGTAGTTCAATAACATATGACTGAAAGATTAGTTCATTAGAAAATGGTTGCGAAGTTCGTTTCATCTGTCTCTTAAGAGAACACCTAGCATCCGTTTGAGCCGTCTAGTTAAATATCGTGGCGTTGTTTTTGCCGTCCAACTGACCAAACAACAAAAAAACGCATAAGAACAGATCTGATGATATTTATATAAGGTTTAGTGTTTATGTTCTTGCTGTTGGCGGTTGGCCCAGTACTGTTGGCAATAGTTGGGGATATTCAAGTTCGGCGCATAAACCTACGTATGGACTCTACTGCATTTTGTGTATATTCATAAAACTAACATTAATAGAGACCAGATTAGGTGTGAGGAGTTTGGATTCACAGGTCGTACAAAACTAATTACAATGAAGTTCTAGGCTGGCAGCTGCTTCTAAAAAGTTGGGGATCTGAAACCCAGGGCCACCTTCTACAAAGCCCTGTTTTAGATTTATCCTTTGACGTATAGGCCGATAAGTGTGCTTATTAGATCTGAATAATACGATAACAAGACTCTAGGGCCGTCCCTGTAAACAGTATCAAAGTCTACATTGTTCTGACAAGTGGTTTCGCCTAAAGTGGGTGCGTTGGCTGAGAAACCCCATAGAGGCACTATATTCAGCATCTCCAGACCATGTGGTCATACTTTATACAGAGATTTGGTTGTGTTTGGCTCTACAAACTGAGATAGTGCCTTTCTATGCTTACTGGAAAGTTTAGTGTTATCAAGTTGCAGATTTCTCTTGCTTATATTTTCATAATTGAAACTCTGTTTGGCTATGATTCTTGACGAGGGATGTAAATTGCTACTAAAACCCAACCACAATAAAACACATAGTTGTCAGAATTATTTAAGATTAAGACGGGCTCTTTTTAAACTCTAACTCTTTTGGGAGAGGAAGGTAATGAATTTGCCAACGTATAAGGCTAGAACTTTGTTTGTCTTAATTTGATTTCAAGGACTGGTCCCTTCAGACCAGGCAGCCAAACCCCTTAACCTTTGCCTCCTCACATGCATGGTTATAAAACTGTAGTAAGCATTTAGTCAGTCCCCAGTAGAGTTCTAAAGTCGTGAAGCTGATTACTTCTTTCTGTTTCTTATTGAAACCCAGAGCTTCCAAGTTACTACGTCAGAGCGTTATATAATCAGTCAGACGGTCAATAGCACTTTTACTGGCGGTTCGCGTAAGAAGAGCCTCTGGGAATAAATATAAATAGCATGTTGCTACAACTTTTCATGAACGTTTAGTAGGTGATAGGATAATATCAAGTCTACTTTCACTGAACATATCCTAATTGTTTGTCACTGCTAAATATTTCTTCATCGATAGTAGGTTTTCCCGACCCACAGGAATTTACTTTGTGGTTCGACCTTATTAAAGCCAAAATATTTAAGTAAATAAAAGAAATAAATGTAAATAAATTTAAGTAAACGCGCTTTTTATCTTCACCCAAGCTCTGCAACCCTTCAAGCACGTAACCTATAATAACGTCCGTCACAGCAATTTAGCTTTTTCTGGAATCACTACATGTCAATTTTAATGCACTTTGATTGCTTTGTTTAAATAGTTTTCACTATGATCTTTTTATATAATGTCATACATCATTCTCAAACCAGATTCACTTCAAAAAGTCAAAGTGTTTAAAAAAAAAACTCTTTCATTGTCCTCGTTTAAAATAGTTTCATTACAATATCTTTAGAATCTGATTCACTGGAGTTTTGAGACAGCCATTTTAAAACTATAAAAAATAAAAAATTAATGGGTAAATCAGGCATGTTATTCATAGTCGTTTTCTAATCTTAAAAACTGATCAGGTTTAAAGGTAACAGTTACTACATTCCTTCAATGATCATACAGACAGCAAATCAACTCAGCATCTTCATGGGGGCAATATTAGTCAAGTAAGATTTGCAACAATTTTTTATATTGGTTTAAGGACAAGGGCTCTGAGGATTTTACTAATGTGCATTCCAGTTACGCTTTCTCTCGTATAGTAATAAACTTACAAAAAGTTCTGTTATAAATTCATCCAAAACACGGTATGCTTTAAACTCTTCAGATTATAGTCAACTCCTGCACTAATTATATCGCGCACCCAAAATCATAGATATTTCAGTAAAGCGGATATAACTACGATGGTGTTCATAATTTTAAACCCCAGATTAAAATCATAAATACAAAATTTGAAGTAAGTAAGGAGCGCTCCTCATATCAGTGAACATTTGTTGTCTGTTAGACGTAAAAATTGAATCATCAGTAAAAGCGAAATAGTTACTTCTTTCGGGCCATAGAAACAGTTGAGATAAGCATCTACAAAGCTATATAATTCAACTAAAAGGTCGAAAATGTTATATAATTGCTGGGGCCAAGATCTGGTATTACTTAAAATCGCTTCTTAGACGCTTTTTTTTTGTTTTCTCGCATGTCTGCTATGCGATAAAAGATCAGTAATTATATCATCAAACCTGTTCTTAAAGCTGCTCGTTACTCGCCTCGCCCTCTCCCAATCCAACTCATAAATAAATTAATAATCTCTGGTACTAGTTCGGTCTTCATTTTTAAACGCGCCAAGATAAAATCTAAAAATTAAAGAAATTAATTAGTTTCACGTCGTCGCCCCATCTCACTCTCCCAGTCTCTGTTCAGCTGGCGTCTGTTTTACGTTCTTATCTTTGTATCTGTGTGTCCTGCCTCATCTCTCCCAGCCGACCCACTCTGCTCATTGCACACACAGGGCGCACACAAACAGACACACTACACACACACCACAATAAATAGGGAGTGCCTGCAGGGAGTGTGGCCGAGTAGCTTTTGTGGGTTTCACTTGAACTCGTAAATTCGAGGCAATGTCCGGCCAAAATCACTTAAGCAGAAACCTGAATACAATCATCAACAAGGATCTGTATATCAGTCTCATCAATCGGGCCGCGTGAAAAGGCAGCCTGAAAAAAGTCAAAAAAGGTTAGCAAGCACAGTAAAATATGAAGCGGGGTCAAAGCAGCTGAAGCGAGGCTGTAGAAGCCCAGGTAATCAAAGCAGCACAAACGACCCTTTCAACCTATAAACAAAATCGTGTAGCAGGAGTGACAATTTCATCAACTAGTTGAGACCTATTTACCTCTCTCAGGGTGGAGAGCATCTTTTGCAAAACATGACAGTTAACCTTTAAACCACTCCAGGGTTGGAATAGCTGGCTCACAGCCGATTGTTTTTTCCGTTGGAGGCTCTTGCGAGTTTGTGTGTGGAATATGAGTGTTCTTGCATGGAAGAAGACCAATAGTTTTCTAATCTCCCTCCTCACTACTTCAAACATTACCTCTCAAATCTTGATTTTTGCCAGAGAGTAGATACAATGAAGGACAGGCCGACAGTAAAAACTACCAAAGTATGGGTCAGCAGTCGAGGCCATCTCTCTCAGTTTACATGAATAAGATGGGAGAGATGCCAATATTAACCCGCAACCAACTCTTCCACACTTTAATTTTGTGAATCCCTGTTTCCTTTTCTTGTCCCGAAAGAGTTTAAAAAACATAATTCCAGAAGAGAACCATGACTGAAGGTTAAACAGGGATGCTGGTTGCCGGTCCTGTCTTTGTATATGCCTGAATCCCCTCCTTCATCTTTTCAATAGCGATGCGTATGCAGACAGTATTTTGCCTACCAGATCGAAAAAGAAAACTTCTTTCCTAGCAGTGTTTGCTCACATCAACCATCTTTTGATTGCAAGTAATTGATGGAGTTCCTTCTGTTTGAACGATTGTAGCCTTCGGCATCTTCCACCTGCTCCCCATACAGAGATGACAGTTTTCCTTTTGGGTGGTGAGGGAAAACTAGGTAGTTTCCCTACTTTCAGATGGGCCCCTTCTCTTTTCATTCTATTCAATGCATCAAACATAATGTATATGATGAAATATATGTTTTCCTCAATGATGCCAAGTTGATCTTCACTCCAGTCGTGCTTGAGCCATGCCTTCATAAATTCATAAAGTATATTGTGTTGATGAGAATCTAAAAGTTTTTGATGTGCTACTTGGTGATATCAAAAACTGTTCCAGAGCTAACTCATGGAGAAGAAAGGACTGCCAAATAATTCTACTTCCTTAAACATAAGAAACACTATCCGAGACATGAAAATCAAACAGTCAGAAACACAGTGTTTTAAAAGTCAAACAGTTTACCCCAGCGCACCAACGTACAGCCACACGCCGCAACTGCTGTCAACTGTAAAATGACAGCAGTTTATAACCTTGTTGAAGCCAGCCCCCGCAGACCAAGATGTCAATACTTCTTGCTCCATTGGCAAGCGCACACTCGCACGATGAATGCATAACTGAGTTGCGATTGCGGGGGTTCGCTTGTTGAGAACACTAATTGCATATTTATTGAATTTGCCGTGTCGAATAACAGCGGCACCCGGGCCAGTCTGGGTAGGGCAGTTTCGATGTCGGATCAGTAATTGCACTTTATCGGTTTGCGGTGTCACGTAACAACAGCAGTAGAACCAGTCTGGAGTAGAATAGTCAAACCATATACATTTTAAGGTTCTTTTTATATTCTTGGAGAGAATGTCTTTATACGGGTTCACGATCACCCATGTTATTCTGCACGGAAACCCCCGTTTCAATGTGCTAAATGCGTCAATTTTAGAGGTTTTTGTGTGTTAATTTTTTTGTGAAACAGGTGTTAATTTTGGTCAAAACTGACATGTGATGGACGTGATTTGTATGTGAAAAGGGGGGTTTTGGGGCAGAATCACATGGGTGGTCGTGAACCCGTATAAAGACATTCTCTACTTCTGTTCCTCCACTCCAGTGGAGGTACAAACATTCCACAGATCCACTAGCTCGGACCAAATTTCATCTCATTATACATAGTAATTCACAAGAATTCTTTTACAGGTTTCTCCTCCTCACTGGAGAAACTATTTACACACTTTCCTAAAGAAGAATTAACAATGGCTTAAAATACAGGAATATCATCTGAGTTCCGATCCAGGGGGACAATCAACATTCATTGTGGGTCAACATGACAAAATTCTTTAAATTCTCTCGACAACTGCTGTAGTCATTGTCCTCTTCACAATTAGGTGCTGCCACAGCACTGGAGCCCAGATACTTCTACAACTGCCTCTGTCACCTAACCTGTTACTGGTGCTGCCACAGCACCGGGAAGGGCTGAAACACGAATGAAGTTCGTGTAAGTAATCTATTTCAAAATCTAAACAATAATAAATTCTTTTCCCCTTTTTTTCCCCTTTTCTTAACTCTCTCTCTCTCTCTCTTTTCTCTCCCCATCTGTCTATACCTCACCTGGGGCCGTACATACATATCGTGACGGGGAAGTGACCTCTGTACCTCGTTGTAAGCTCGAAGGGCCGTTACTTGGGGATCCGTATTTCGAGAGTAACCTTTAACCTCGTGTTTAGCAGTGGGTGAGGGGTGGGTAACGTACAACGAGGACAGGGCATGAGTTCGCCGTGGGTTAGATCAAAACAAAGCCATTGGACACGTTCAATGATCACGAACTTCACGCAAAGTTAAGATTTCGTCGTCACAACATCTTCTAGCTGACAGACACTTCGAGAAAACATTGAATTTGATTTGTACAGACTGAAATTTCCAGAGTTCACAAAAAACAGCTCTCAAGTTATCCAGAAGATCATTCCATGACTTTGCAGCAAGCAAAATGTCATCAAAAAACTTACTGCTCCACACTCATGAAGTTTTAGTGCGCGCATCATTCTGGCAAAAGAAGCTGGGGCGTTTAGTAATCCAAATGGCATTTTCGTCCATTGAAACAGTCCAAAAGGTGTCTGAAAAGCTGTTTTTTTCCTTGTCTGCCTCAGCCATCAGGATTTGCCAATACTCTTTAGTTAAATCTATTTTGACAAAATATTCTCCTTCTGACAGTTGACAAAGAAGTTCCGCAATGTCTGGGATAGGTTCTGCATCAAACACAGTGATTTTGTTTAACTTCCTGTAATCGATGCAAAACCGCACCGAGCCACCAGTTTTGTCCACCAATACAACTGGTGAGCTGTATGGTGACGAGGACGGTTCAATAACTTTCAACCCGAGCATAACTTGAATCTCTCTTTCGACAGCCTGTTTCTTCGCAATGGGAGGGGTATGGTTCGACTCGGACTGGGTTTTCCGTACTCAAGTGAATAGTATGGGGTTCAATTGCCGTCACTGTCTCTGTGGTATCAGTCAGAACATCCTGAAAGTCCTTCAAATACCATCCAATTGTTCTTTCTGAATCAAAGACAAATCAGCACACACAACTTCATGATAAGGTTCTCCATTAACAGAAAGAGTGGGCAGAGGTACAGTATCATCTATACTGGTAGATGTTAACAATCCCACATTTGTTGTTTGCACAGTCTTTGCTCTGTCTCTGTATCAGGTACAAAATCAGAATCAATGATTTCTGTAACAGCCACATCTGTTCCAGACACTGGACATATCCATTCAATTGACTCGTTAATGGCAACATTTGTACGTTCAACATACTTGTTTTGCATGTTTACATGGAATACCTTTTCAGCATTTGCTATTTTCACTTCGTAATTCACTCCAGAAAGTTTGTTGTCTTGTCCTGGTACATGCCTGTAGAGGATATCAGAGTCCAGTGTGTACATCACCTTGTTCGTTGGGATGTCAGAGACAGACTGCTTTGCAGTAGACAGTACAATCGTCAATGTCTCGTCGCTTCTCTGCATGATCTTCAAAACATCTAGCGTAACTTTTAGTTTATCCAGTTTTGAAACCGTGAGCGGTTTTGTTGTTTTCCCTGCGCTACAACGTTTGATCTTGTACTGACGAGACAAGGAACGAAAGATCCTCCGGCACCACCATGTACTGTCGCGACACCTGGTAGATTTCCCAAAATCAAATCGCAAACTGGGTTCTCAATAACACAGGCGGAAAGCGACCCGGAGTAGTATGGTGTATCGACGGAAATTTTTGCAAGTGGAAAAGTTTCAATTTTTCCACCAAACGATCTGCATCTCCGAACACTGTCGAGATACTGGTCTGGTAGAACAAAATATTTCCTTACACCAGCTGTGGTGCAACCTGTATCTCGCAAAACAGAACCTTGTAAACCATGAATGGCACAATCCTCCAAAAGTAGACTATCAATGGACTGATCTGGCACCAAAACAAGATCTTCTTCACATGTAGCAGAAACAAGCCCAGTCTTTGTTCCACTTACTTTGAAAGGACAGTCCCGTTTCAAATAGAATTTGCCCTCACAAAATGGCAACGCATGGTTTGGTCGGCAGACAACTGGTTACTGTTAGTCTGTGAACCTCGACCTTGTCCACGAACTGGACCAAAGAGTCTGCGCGGTTGTTGTTCACCATGCCCTCGGAAAGGAAAAGGTCTTTCCGGTGGCGAGTATTGGTACTGACGGAAATCACCAGAACCGACATGGCCGTGACCGCGGAAGGTCTTTGTCTGTTGCCAAAAGACGTGTAACTGTGAGGACCTTGGAATGAGGCGTGATTTCCTCTTCTATAGTTTCCTTGTCCAGAATGTGTCTGAAATTGCTGCGTGAGACTCGAAAAGAGACGAATCCCCCTTCGGGCAACACCTTTATCCGG
>CM031622.1:8534478-8538569 GCA_018398815.1 Conus ventricosus
ACTTTTATTCTGTGCTGGGATTTCAATTGCGTGTGCAATAGCAATCTGGATAGTGTCTTTGGCTTCTTTCACATCGAGATAAAAGTTAAACGGTTAAATACTGTTGTCACAAACTTAAGTCCAATGAGCATCTGAGGAATTTTTCAGATAGAAGAGAAAACTGTTCGTGGACCAAAATAAGAAATGTTTGCCTGCTGCCTAAATTACTCTTTTGTCTTACGATAAAATTGTCATTTTGGCCTGTCTAAAACGTATCACCATCAGGCATTCTGACTGTGAGGCAGCCATAACAGAACTAAACATATGTGACTTTTAAGAGATCAAATTTAAGAGATTCAACAATAGTATTTCACAACACGCTACTAAACGTGTTCTCTTTAAGAGGTCAAAATTAAGAGGTTGAACAATAATATTTCATAACATGCTTTTTTGTACCGAAACATTTAGGGAGCCATTTAAGAGTCACTTCAGGTGGTAAATCCTTCAAAGTGTAAATGGGATGAATGTGAAGCTGAAATTATGTGTGCCACATACAGAAAATTGTCAACACCTTCCAGAAAAGGAACACGAATTAGTAAACTGTTCCTGTGATGGTGGTTGCTGAAAACTTATATCTGCAACAAATGCACACATCATTGTGCAGTGAAAAAAATCAAGATGAGAATGATCAGAGCAAGAATTAAACAGAGAGGGGACGGTGAATGAAATTCAAAATAGTTTTGCAGGTTAGAAAATCCCCGTGGTGTGAAAAAGGGGATGACAAGAAGACGTAAAGTTAAATGAAGCAATCTGATTATTAGGGAGAAATTTTAGAAGAGCAAGTATCACTTCACAGGAAACTGTGCAATCATAAACCACCAGAAACAGATGTCAGAAAGGCAACAAAAATGCATGAAAAGAATTCATCAGCTATATATGTTATGCATCAGCTATATATGTTATACATCAGCTATCTATGTTATGCATCAGCTATCTATGTTATGCATCAGCTATATATGTCATGCATCAGCTATCTATGTTATGCATCAGCTATATATGTTATGCATCAGCTATATATGTTATACATCAGCTATCTATGTTATGCATCAGCTATCCATGCTATGCATCATCTATATATGTTATGTAGCTGTTTTTGAGGGTCTGGTAACAGTATAAGGAATGATCTTAAAAGAAAAAACACTATTCCATCAGATGCAAGAGACAAACAAATTACAAGACAAAACACGACGCGTGTCGATCTCTTTGGTCTTTTTCACGCAAGATGAACAACATTAAAGGCAACACACACACACACACACACACACACACACACACACACACACACACCACACACACACACACACACACACACACACAAATCACACACACACACACACACCACACACACACACACACACACACACACACACACACCACACACACACACACACACACAACACGCACACACACACACGCACGCACGCACACTCACACACAACACACACACACACACACACACACACACACACACACACACACACACACACACACACACACACACACACACACACACACACACACACTTTACACATGGATAAGGAATAAGGATTTACTTCAAAATTCATCTGAGGGGGACTCAGGAAAAGCAAGTGAAAACATTTCCATGTACCTGCAGTGAAACAAAATGAATACTTGAAAACTTTTCACAGTATGTGCAGCATTTTTATTTTTCAATTAAATTTGCTTTTGAATGCATTTATTTGGAACGTAGTAATCATAGTTATAAGCCTTATATTTGACAAATCTAAACGGACCATTCAATCAGTCACATAACCAATCTCATAGGTTTTAAGTCATTTTCAGAAATGAATTTGGAACATTTTCAGGCTGACAGGAACATTTCCCTCATAACAAATTTTAAATGTAAGTAATAGCGCACTGAAAAAAAAGAAAAAACAGAAAAGAAAAAAAGAAAAAAAGAAGAAGAGACAAACTGTCACGGTCACTAAACTAGACGAAACTACTCTACTGACAAGCACAATCTCAAGAACACAGACACAACAATTTGCGCATATACGACACACTTAAAAACCTCAACACATAGACACTCACAACTCCTTCCCTTACTCTAGTTCACACATAGATCCACCACATTGGTTTTCCACTACACCAAGCACATAACCCAGTTATGAAGTACAAATACTCAATGAATCCTAAATGTAAATTACACGCACTCACACCAGGTCCTTGCTATTTTTTCTCTCCCTCTCTAATGATTCATCGCCATACACAATTCAAATGGCGTCCAACAGTTTGCAATTGTCTCATGTCCACCGTCACACGAGGTTGTTGTGTAGTAAAGTTCGACGACTCAAAACCGTTCCGACGCTGGAAACCTCAGTCTCTGGTCATTGATGCACATTTCAGAACACAACACAGCCATACCTGCAGGACGCAGGCGAAAACTTCGTCCACTGCCACTACCCGGACGAAGAGTGAAGACTGGAGCAGGCGGATGTATTGCTGTGGCCAGAAACATTATGTGACACAGGGACTGTTGGAGACCTCAGCGAAGCACGGAGATGGGGAAAGACTCCAGTGCAGCACCCAGAGATGGGCGAAGACTTCAGTGAAGCCCAGAGATAGTGAAGACTTCAGTGAAGCTCAGAGATGGCGAAGACTTCAGTGAAGCCCAGAGATAGTGAAGACTTCATTGAAGCTCAGAGATGGCGAAGACTTTAGTGAAGCTAAGAGATGGCGAAGACTTCAGTGAAGCCCAGAGATAGTGAAGACGTCAGTGAAGCTCAAAGATGGCGAAGACTTTAGTGAAGCTAAGAGATGGCGAAGACTTCAGTGAAGCTCAGAGCGGAGACTTCAGTGAAGCCCAGATATGGGCGAAGACTTCAGTGAAGCTCAGAGATGGCGAAGACTTCAGTGAAGCTCAGAGATGGCGAACACTTCAGTGAAGCTCAGAGATAGCGAAGACTTCAGTGAAGCTCAGAGATGGGTGAACACTTCAGTGAAGCTCAGAGATAGCGAAGACTTCAGTGAAGCTCAGAGATGGGCGAAGACTTCAGTGAAGCTCAGAGATGGCGAAGACTTCAGTGAAGATCAGAGATGGCGAACACTTCAGTGAGCTCAGAGATGGGTGAATACTTCAGTGAAGCTCAGAGATGGGCAAAGACTTCAGTGAAGCTCAGAGATGACGAAGACGTTAGTGAAGCTCAGAGATGGTGAAGACTTCAGTGAAGCTCAGAGAGGGCGAAGACTTCAGTGAAGCTCAGAGATGGCGAAGACTTCAGTGAAGCCCAGAGATGGTGAAGACTTCAGTGAAGCCCAGAGATGGTGAAGACTTCAGTGAAGCCCAGACTTCAATGAAGCTCAGAGATGGTGAAGACTTCAGTGAAGCCCAGAGATGGCGAAGACTTCAGTGAAGCTCAGAGATGACGAAGACTTCAGTGAAACTCAGAGATGGGCGAAGACTTCAGTTGAAGCCCAGAGATGGCAAAGCACCACTCGACATTCAAGGTCTGGTGTGGCCAACCAACCCGAGGAACAGTTCAATGACAAGCCTCCAACGTTGGCGGAAATCAAGAAGGTGGTCGACAAAGCCAGAGCCAAATCATCACAGGGCCAAACGGAATACCTTACCAGCTGTACAAGAAATGTCCCAAGGTGATGGAGTGGCTCCACAGGCTGCTGCGATCGGCTTGGAGAAACCAGAAGATCGGCAGCCAGTGGATGACAGCAGATGGTGTGTGTACATCCCCAAAGAGCAAACTCAAGTGACATCAGCCAGTTCAGGCCAATATCACTACTGAACGTCGAAGGGAAAATCTTCTTCTCTGTCATGGCAGCAAGGCTGACCAAGTACCTGATGGAAAACAAGTACTTGGATGTGTCAGTCCAGAAAGGTGGCATCCCAGGCGTGGCTGGCTGTGTAGAACACGCCACAATGATCTGGGGTGCAATCCAAACAGCAAAAACAGAAAAGAGAGACCTGGATGTAGTGTGGCTTGATCTGGCAAACGCTATGGATCTGCACCCCATGAGATGATACAGTTGGCTCTTGAGATTATCATGTGCAAGAACATCCGTGACATGGTCAAGCA